>JAATLQ010032196.1:0-13652 GCA_013421005.1 Heliconius erato x Heliconius himera | reverse complement strand
CAGGTCGGTACCTCATGTACATGCACTTTGTATTGATTTTTGCTATAATGTATGAAAAATCAATCAAATGTAATTTTAACAGTTTAATATGACATTAATTTAGAAAGCTTTGTAATTCATAATGACTAATACTTAATTACTAGCTTTGAAATTTAGCTTTACGTGTCTTGGCATAACCAACATGGCGACTTGGCTCTTCTAAGGTATCTGATTGATTTTACGAGATAACTATATAAATTTATGTTCTGCTTATATATTATTTTATGATTTATCTGAATGTCTTTAAAGTAGGTCATTGTCCTTACGAAAAAGTTTAATTTCTAAAATTTAAACAACATTTATAACATTATAGTACTAAAATCGAACAACAGTATTTTAGCACCTTAACTACTATTACCTTAACTATTGCACATTATTAAAACAAATCATTAATAATAAAAATGTTTAATGATATGTATAATGATGTAGAAGTAAATGGTTAGTTATTATAATTCACAATTTCTAGATGTTAAAAAAACCTTATTTAAAAAATATTGCTTTTAAAAAACCCACTAACTTAAATAACAATAGTTTTTGTTAAACATTGTGAAATTATAATACAGTGACATATCACTTCCTTAAACCTAATAGATAAAGATTATCAAACCGTTCATATAAAATAGTAATTATGAATCATAATATGAAACACCAAGTTGATTGACACATTATACTCATGTGAAATGTTAGTGATTTTAACTTAATAGCTCACAATTTATTGATCTTATTGAAATATACTTTACAAGATATCTAGGTTATAATAACAATCATATTAAATATTTATTGTTTATAAGTTTTAATCACAAAGAAATAGTAAGCCTTTTAAAGCAGCATCATATTTAGTGCCATGTAGCTGGTTTTACTGCTGGGTTTTTCCCACTTTCTGGCCAATGTTTGAGAACTCACATTTTGAGTACATGAACTCTATGTTGTGCTATATCTTAAAATACAATCATTGCCCCCACAAAGGTCAATCCTACAACAAAATTTTATGAGTTAATTTTAAATGCTTCGGCCTCATTACAAGAATGAGGGAATTAAAATATTAAATATTTAATTACATTCCCTCAAGTGGTTATCAAACTGACAAAAAATGTAATGTATGAATTTTGAATGAAAACCTATAACTAAACCTATAACATAAATAATAATTATCTATAGTTTCTTTAGGTTAAAGTGGTCATCATATATCTTTATTAAATTAGTGACTAGTCTTTTTGTTGGTAATCCAACTGACTGATATAATACATTGTAAAACAGATTAGTATTATAAGTGACTATAGTCTATTTTTGTATAAATTATTTTTTACTTTTTCATGGGAAAACATTATTTTTACAACTCTATAATAAAAGCTTTAATCATATTAAAACAAACATACTATTTTTAATTGCAGCTTGCTGGTCTGGACTTGCAGCCTCAGGCTCCTAAGAGTACTGGCCGCTACATACCTCCACATCTGCGTAGGCAGTTGGAGTCAAAAGGTAAGGAATGATTGCATTCTTTTCAATATATGTATATGTATATATAAAAACTTATAAATGCGTGGTGGCCTATGCCTTAGCTAATATTTATATACATATAATAGATGAAGCAAACTGGGCAAAGTGAATTTAGTAAATTGATATATAGTTTATATCATAGTTATTCCTACCCTAAGGGATCTTAATTTTTTTTCTTTTTTATTCATTGAATATTACAAAGCACATACATATTTTGTGGTTCTCATCATATGTTTTTATTTCTGGGGAAAAAGTGTCTAAAAGTAAAGTAAAAGTAAATAATGTATGTTATCCAGGAGAAGAACCTAAGCGATCCAGCTTAGATTCTCGCCCTAGCGACGCGAGGGATAACCGTTCATCATTCGGAGGCAACTCTAGGAACTACGACCGTGGTGGTCGGCGCGACGACCGCGACCGTGACCGCGACCGTGACAACGATCGCGGCTACGACTCGCGATACCCGCGCAGAGACCGCGGTGAGTCTTTGATGCTTTTTATTTAATTTTTCCAAATAGAAAGTGCGGTTAGAGGCCGTTGTTGTGGCGCCGTGTCGTTTGACTGTGGCGGTTGTGGGTTCGATTCCCATTCGGCGGAATGAATTATTTTAATTTTCTCACTCTGGTAGGTAACAAGACAAAGTGCGGCGTTGAGTTCCGCCACGTTGGGTGGCACATGAGGTACAGAGTGTATGGTCTACGTATAGAAGTCTGTTACAGTATTTACTTATTAATTTTATTTTAAGTTAATTAATAATAGATAGTTGTTAGCTTGAATAGCTATCTATTTCCAAAAATATTAAATATTTCTTATTAACTATAAAATGTATAATATTTAGAAAATAGCTTTGAAAGCTATTTTGTTGCTTTAACTGTTATACAGTCTTCTTCTAGACTTAATAAACAAAGATTTTATTGCATTTATGAGTTTCCTCATATAGTTGCCATATGTATATAAGTCCATGTTTATATTAGTATTATCTTTTACTGTAGAGCAATATCATATTATTATTCAACACATGTCTCGATTACACTTTGTACTTGCAACTATGTTAGTATCCCTACATTATATATTAACTGAGAATACAGTTTATTATTATTATTATCATCTAGTTATCTTTAAAATTATTAACAAATGTTTATTTATTTTATTAAAGATGATGGTGGTTTATAAAAATGATATATACAATTATGTACATAAAAAATTAAAAAATTGTATTTAGAAATTAAGGACTTTTTACAGTCCTATATTATTTTATTTCTTACTTTATACCTGAATTTGAGACATCAACAATTTCAGAAAGCTGGAAAATAGAAAAATAACATTACTTCCCATGGACTATCAAATCTAGAATTATTGCGTTTACAGTTAGACAAGCTCCCATTATGTCACAATGGCCTGTGAACCTTAGTTATGAAATAACCGAAAATACAAGAAAAACATAGAAACTTCGATCCAAATTATTAGAAAATTAGCTCTTGTGTTTGTGTTTCTGGACTCCATGATAACATTTTAACAATGAACCTTATATGTCACGACAACTAGGCTCACTATGTTGGGCGTTTGTATATTTTATAAACTCAGTATATGAAGCTGTATCTAACGGGATGTAAACTTTACTCCCCACAGCAAATGTGCAAATCTACATCAAATAAGTTGCAAGCCTTTTTTTATTTGATGAAACTTCACATTGTATGTATCTCGGATCTGAATAGGTTGTGTTGAGTGGAGGAACCCAATGTCGCGTTTTGTCTTGTTGCCATAGTGACGAGATTGAAATATTAGATAGTTAATTCTCCCTAGAGGCCAGTCGTGGCGCAGCTGCACGAGGTGTGACTGCTAAACCGACTGGTTGTGGGTTCGATCCCCACTCGAGGAAGTGAAATATTTACTTAAATTTATATTTCCATTTCTTCGCTCTGGTGTCGAGGTTAAGCGAGGCGTTGAGTTCTGCCACTCAACACGCGATGCGTCCAGAATTCGGCAGAAAGTGGGGAACGGAGTGTCTTAACACTAAGTTCTCTCTGCCTACTTTGCTCTGTGCGGAATACAGCGTCAAGCTGATTTTAAATTCTCGCTATAAAAAAAAACTAAACTTAAAAATAATAATTATCACATTCCAGGTCGTGATTCAGGATACCAAAATGGCGACTCCGAGCGGTGGTCTGAGAACGACCGCTGGGGGGCCGGCGGCGCCGGTGGTGGTGGTGGTGGCGGCGGCGGCGGCGGCGCAGGTGGCGGTGGCGGTGGTAGTGGGGGAGGCTCGCGCGCCACGGCCCCGTCTCGCGACATACGCCGCGACGAGGACTACAACGAGCCGCCGCAGCCGCGCAACGACCGCTGGAAGGAGCCGGAGCCGCGCCCGGAGCGGTCCTCTCGCTGGCCGTCCGACGATGTGCGGCGCAGCTCATCTCGCAGGGACGAGGTATTTGATCACAATACTTGGCTAAACAATATTCTTGTGCAGTACGTTCGATGAGTCGTGGTCGCCCTGAAATTAGGTTGTAAGAGAAAGTCCCAAAATCAGATCTGGGCATATACAGCTAACTTCTGAGCAGCCACAACTCATCAACCTAATTGTATATAACACAACACTGTTATTATTATTTTCTTTAAACATTCTAAATAAGGCTCATTTAATAATATGTAGACTCATTCTCTATTTGTAAATGTTACAACAGTTGTTTAATTTGATTCACAATTTGGTTTGTAATAGAAATTACACTATAATTGAGATTTTTCCATTTTGAATAAAATATTTATTGTGATGTTGCTTGCTGTTATTTAATTTATTTAGTTAGTATTTAATTTATTTAGTTAGTATTAACACATTCCATATATATATTTTATATATATTATGGAGACATAATTATGATAAGTGAAAGTACCGAATGATCTGCATTGTCTAACTACACCAGAGAATCTTTTGTATTTGTGAAGTACAAATGAGTACGAAAATCTACGAAATTGAGTATTAAACTCATAATATTACATATATTAACTAATAAAAAATACCAGAACGACTGGACAATCCCGCTACCTCGCGACGAGCGGCAGGAGCTGGAGCTGTTTGGCACCGGCAACACAGGCATCAACTTCTCCAAATACGAGGATATACCGGTTGAGGCCAGCGGCGACAATGTTCCAGACTTCATTACAAGTGTATGTAGTTTTGTTTATTATTGTAGACTTATAACTTCTTTATTGCTTACTGCTAAAATAGAATTGAATCTAACAATATTCATAAAAATATCTATAGATTAATTCACATTTTTTTAGGTTCACACTTTATTCTGATAGTACTGGTTTAAGCAGAGAAAACCTAGTGTTGCACTTCGTTATGCGCATGCCGCCTGAATTCGTGATATTGTGGCACTTTATTTGCTAGAGAAAGAAAGCGAGAGTTGAGTACCCATGAACCTCGCGGTTACCGTCACTTCGCCACGATGGTCACAAATAGAAATCATTATTTCATACTTTCTAATAAAAAAATATTATTTATTTATATTTTTTTCATTTGTAACATACAGTTCGAGGACGTTAACCTGACGGAAATAATGCGCTCGAACATAGCGCACGCACGCTACGACAAGCCGACGCCGGTGCAGAAGTACGCGATCCCCATAGTGCTGGGGCAGCGCGACGTGATGGCGTGCGCGCAGACCGGCTCCGGCAAGACCGCCGCCTTCCTCGTGCCCATACTCAACCAGATATACGAGGCGGGGCCTATTAAACACGTGGGGTGAGGACTTGAGGGTTATATACAGTGTGGTCTGAAGTTTGTTGTATGTGGCCGCTCTGAAGTTTGTTGTAGATAGGTGCCCAAATTAGATTTTCGAACTTTTTGTAAAATTCAGAAAACCTAACTTGACCAAAAATGATTTTTGTTTTTAAACAGAAATTTTGTTTTTAATATGTATTTTCACCCATGAAAGGAAAAGTACAGTTATTTAATTGCAAAAAAACATTTTTATATTTTGCTATGATATTTCACTAGTTTTCCTTGTCGAATGTTTGGATTTTAGAATTAAGACTATAATGAAATAAAATTAGTTATTTGATAACACCCTTCCAATTCATATTAATTATTATAGCCAACTAAAGGTGCATCTATGTCTAGCAGGATGATTTAGCGATTGGATTGTTCTGGGTTCTTATAAAGGCTCTATATATACATTTTAAATTTTTAGACAATCGTAAAAGTAGTAAGATTAATTAACATTATAAAAACTTTTATTTGCTTTATCCACAGACAACCAAAACGCAGTAAACAGTATCCCCTAGGGCTGGTGCTCGCGCCGACGCGTGAGCTCGCCACACAGATATTCGACGAGGCCAGGAAGTTTGCGTATCGTTCGCGTGTGCGGCCTTGCGTTGTGTGAGTTGCTGCATTTTTTTAATTATATATACACAGTTTTTGCTTTCTAATTTACCTGAAAATTTACTTTACATATGCCAACTTAATATAACATGGACCTGATTTCTAGGATAACCACATAAGATATGCTAACACTTAAGTTACTTTTATTATATTTTTTTTCCGAGGGAATCCAGAGTTAAGACAATCCATTCTCCACTTTTCTCAGTTTAGAAATTTCGAAATTGCGTGTAGAACAGTGGCCTACAACACGATGTTTTGTCTTTTTTACTAGAGCAGGAAAATAATATTTTTTTTTTCCCAAAATAAAAATTAAAACCATAATCGTCGCGAATTGCAATCAAGTCTGAAATAAATCCCATTTATCTATAATTAATAATTAATTTTATTTATTAATGAATAGATACGGTGGATCCCCGATCCTCGACCAGTTCCGCGAGCTGGAGCGCGGCTGCCACCTGCTCGTGGCGACGCCCGGCCGCCTCGTCGACATGCTGATCCGCGGCCGCGTCGCCCTCGACCACTGCCGCCATCTTGTCCTCGACGAGGCCGATCGAATGTTGGACATGGGTTTCGAACCCCAGATCCGCAAGATAGTGGATTCCCATACAATGCCCAAGACCGGCGAACGCCAAACACTCATGTTCTCCGCCACCTTCCCCAAGCAGATACAAGCCTTGGCTCAGGACTTTCTGCACAACTATGTGTTCCTCGCTGTGGGTCGTGTTGGATCTACGTCTGAAAATATTACACAAAAAGTAAATAAGATAATATTATTATATATAAGGTGTTATATTGTTAATACTTTTATAATGTCGATTTGTTTAATTTTTTTTGTCAGCTTCACGCTGTATCCCGCACACAGCAGGGTAGGCAGAGGGAACCTAGTATTAAGACACTCCATACCCCACTTTCTGCCGAATTCTGGAGGCATTGCGTGTTGAGTGGCAGAACTTAACGCCGCGCTTGACCTCGACACCAGAGCGAAGAAATGAAAATATAAATTTAAGTAAATATTGCATCTCCTCGAGTGGGGATCGAACCCACAGCCAGTCGGTTTTACAGTCACACCTTGTGCCGCTGCGCCACGACTGGCCTCAATTGTTTATTTTTAATACATCAATATCATTTATATGACGATTATAACGTTAAATACAGATTTTAATAAGTTAAAATTTTCCATAGGTGGTATGGGTAGAGGAACCAGATAAACGATCCTTCTTATTGGATTTATTGAACGCATCTAACTTATTGCAACGCTCGCGACCTGAAGAAGACCAGCTTACCCTCGTCTTTGTCGAAACGAAAAAAGGTAAATAAAATAAAATATATGTATATGTACTTTATTTAATGTTTTATATCTGGCAACATACAATATGTTAAGCAATATTATTTAGTTAATTTTACCTATTCTTGGAAGCATGTGTAATATTTACTTTATTATTTTAAAGAATTTCTTATAAATGGCTTATCTTAAAAAATATTATGTTATTGGCTCTATGCATTTGTTAATATAAATATTATTTATGCTAAACTTCATACAACTCCATCTCCATAATTTTCTTAAAAATAAAAATTTAAAAATAAAATAAAATATTATTCTTAGCTTCAAGCTGTATATTGAAATAACTAACGCCATGTTTTTACTACCAGTGCGATAAAATAAAAACAATTAATTTCTCTGAATTAGAATTAAACTCACGACTGTCTCGTTCACATTTATACTGCTACGCCACAGCAACCTTAAATAAAAAAATCGTATATATATATATATTTTACATTGAATTATTCCTTCAGGTGCAGACCAACTCGAGGAGTTCCTGGACGCTGATGGCTACCCAGTGACGTCGATCCACGGCGACCGCAGCCAGCGCGAACGTGAGGAGGCTCTACGCCGCTTCAGATCCGGACAGACTCCTATATTAGTGGCCACCGCTGTTGCTGCTAGAGGTCATTTTGATTACTTGTATTTAGTTTAGTTGTAGATTACAATTCATGTAGTTGACAGTAGTTTATTTTTGTTATAATTTTA
This sequence comes from Heliconius erato x Heliconius himera, assembly GCA_013421005.1. NCBI lineage: Eukaryota > Metazoa > Arthropoda > Insecta > Lepidoptera > Nymphalidae > Heliconius > Heliconius erato x Heliconius himera. Next base: position 5,709 of record JAATLQ010032196.1, on the reverse strand, counting down.
AATTTGAATATGGAATACTAATTTATTTTTCAACCATTGTTTCAATTTATGAAGGAAATTATGTGTTACTTAAAAAACATAAAATTTGAGGTACTTTATGTTGCAATATTTAAAAAATATTTTTTACCTTAATAAAATGGTAATTCTTATATGTTTTAAATTCACATGTCATAAATATATGAAAAACCAACTAGATATTCCCTAGAGATATTTTTTGTTTATATTATTTTATTACTGCAATCAATAACATAAGATCATAATTATAATCATCTTGCACTCTCACCAAGTAGTTTGTCCTTGTCTATATTTGACATATAGTTTGTGAACTTGTATCTAATATTTTATTAGTCGTATTTCATGTCATTTTCGTTAGTATATAAATCTATTAATCAAACAATATTCACTGATCATATAAAGCCTTCATTAAAATGGATTACAGGTAGGTGACTTCTTTTTTTTCTATATTTAGTACACATTTTGAGATACTCTATAATATATGGGACAAAAACTAACCAAATACGCATTATTCTTATGTTCGACTATTTTGATTTTATAAAAATTCAAATATCAAACACAATTATAAAGAGAGGCCAGTCGTGGCGCAGTGGCACAAAGTGTGACTGTAAAACCGACTGGTTGTGGGTTCCATCCCTACTCGAGGAGTGAAATATTTATTTTAATTTATATTTCCATTTCTTCGCCCGGTGTCGAGGCCAAGAGCGGCGATGAGTTCTGCCACTGAGCACGCAATGCCTCCGGAATTTGGTAGAAAATGGGGAACGGAGTGTCTTAACACTAGGTTCTCTCTGCCTACCCTGCTGTGTGTGGGATACAACGTGAAGTACTGATAAAAAAATATATAAAGATGTACTATCGACGAGAGACAACGAAAGTAATTTAAACTTTTGCGTATTATTCACGCGGGTAAAAATATATATAAAATAAATCGATTGCAACATCTAAAAAAATTGACATCTCCAGGCTTGGACATACCCCACGTGCGCCACGTGATCAACTTCGACCTGCCGTCGGACGTGGAGGAGTACGTGCACCGCATCGGGCGTACCGGCCGCATGGGCAACCTCGGCGTCGCCACCTCCTTCTTCAACGACTCCAACCGCAGCCTCGCGCGCGACCTCGTCGAGCTGCTGATCGAGGCCAAGCAGGACGTGCCCAAGTGAGTACAATAGATACGTTTAACTGGACTTATTGAGATAAACAAATATTGATGGTCATTTTACGATATGTTATTTGATATTAGTGATTTTGATCAAGAAAATGTAATGTCATATTTTTTTTAAATATATTTAAGTAATGTTTTATTTTATATTTTTATATTTTTCTTTCTATCAAATATATGCTATTACCAAATACCAGCCTAGTATTATATCTCTACATACTAAGTTGGTAGCTTTGGGTGTATTTAGAGGTGTTTTCTAGGGATCTTGTATTTAGTTTGAAAAATTTTGAAGAGTAATACTTTTTTTTTCAATTTTTAATCTTAATTTTGTTGTTTTAAAAATTTTGGTGGACACAGACTGACTATTCCCCTCCACTCATTTTCTTTAAAATAAATAAATACAATTTTATAATTTTATTAAATTGTAAAAATAGTTCTACTTTTGTATAATATTTAAATGATATTCGCCCCCCAGTTGGCTCACGAGCGCGGCGGTGGACGGGCGCTCGGGCGGCGGCGGGCGGCGCGCCGGCAGCCGCTCCAGCGGCGGCCGCTTCGGCTCCAGCGGGGGCTTCGGAGCGAGAGATTTCCGTACTCAACCGAGACAGGCGCCGCGCTCTGCTGGACCCTCGGCTGTTGGCTCTGGTATATTTATTGACATTTTTAATTAAAATATCTATATATATATATATATATATATATATATATATATATATATATATATATATATATATATATATATATATATATATATATATATATATATATATATATATATATATATATATATATATATATATATATATATATATATATATATAAAAGGACATGTTCTGACTGACTGAGGTAAGACGCACGCACAGCCATAAGCGCTGCGCGTAGAAACGGGACAATTGGACAGATGTTTATTTTCATAATCTGGACATCCACTAAGAAGGGATTTTGGAAAATTCTAATCCTAAAGGGATGAAATAGTGGTTGAAAGTTTGTATGGATTATTTTTTAAATCGGCACCGATTTTAATAAAATTTGAAATTCAGACTTAAAAGTATTTCATTGAACACGTGTTTCATGGTTTTTAAAAATTTACCTCCTAAGGGTTCAAATAAGAGTTTGAAAGTTTGCCAACCAACCAATGTTTATAAAAAAAATAAATTCAGAGTTTTAAAAATATTTCATTGAACACATGTTTCGTGATTTTTTTTTAGAATTCACCCCTAAGGGTGCAAATAGCGCCCGCTAGTATTGTATATATCGTGGTTCTTTATTTAATGTGGTTGACGCAGGATTCGGTTACGGCGGCGGCTCGTACGGCGGCAACTACGGCGGCTCGTACGGCGGCGGCGGCGGCGGCAACAGCGGCGGCCCCGACTGGTGGGACTCGTAAGCGCGCGCACCGCCCCCGCGCGGCACACGGCCAGGCCCACATACCGCGTCACAAGTTTTCCAAATTGTCGAATTACCGTTTATAAAATAATACTACTACTAACTACTACTACTCTGGCCCAACGCCGTCCCCTTGTGCCACAGCGCGGTGCGACCGCTGAATCTCTCTTAAATCATTAATTATTATATATTACAATTACGATATGCCGACGGGAGGCCCCCCGCACCACGCGTGGCTCTCGATCGTTATCATTTTTCGATATGATGTGAGTAGTTGATTAATATAGAAATATTTTTGATGTTCAATCTGTATCGTGAATTTGTTCGAATGTATTACGATTTTTTCTATTTTCCCGACTGTCTGTCTGTCTCGTCGCTGATTCACCACTACCGATATAAAATTTTGAAGCATTTACGCACCCTAATGTCGATGTAGCTATTTAACGCAGTAGATATGGTCGAGATTACCGATACAGTATCATAGTTATGTACTAAAATTTGTCGTAGATTACCGTAATTGTAACATCTGTCAACATCGTGGTCTATTATTTGAATGTGAATTTACCAATAAAATTGAAGAAACAATAAGTGTTTGTTTTATTTATTTCATTTCCTCTGAACTCCTGACTCTTTAAATTTTAAATATTATACAAGAACAGTCTATACAGTTAAAAACTGGCATACTGTATATTTTTAACGTTAAATTTGACTATAGTTTATTCATTTGGGCTTGAGACAAAATATAAACAAAGAAAACAAAGTTCCTCAAACTTTTATTTACCTTTTTTTCATTTCTATTAAATTTTTGTAGCAGAGGGTTTCCCATATATATTTTTAGCAACTAGCTGTACTGTCCTTACTTTGTATTTTATGAGTCTCACTCCATGAAAAAAAAGGTTGCAAGTAATCTAATTTAACTTTATCTTTTGCTAGATGTCTATGTACCTATGATGAAATTATGGAGACTAATTGTCACTCACTGTCATAGTTGTGGATTAGATTCCCAATCGAAGAGAATTTATTATTTGCATTTCCACGCTCTGGTAACACAGCACAGCGTTGAGTTTCGCCATTCAACATTTTACAAAAAAATGGACGAAAAGTAATGTAATAATGTTTTATTTACGCTATTGCTGACGCGCGTATACATTCAGCCGTTGTGGCGCTGCGTCACGACAGCCTCTAAGATTTTTAACTTCACGGAACTTAAAGTAAGTAAAATTTTTTAGTCTCATGCTTTTATTATCATATAGCAAATTAGACCGAGAGACCTTAGGGTCAAGTATTTAACCAAGCCAGCCTCATGCTGTATTTTACACTGCCTGACTAAACGCGAAAGGTCGTTGGTTTGGTTCCCAATCGAAGAAATTAAATATTTAATATTTTGATTTCTTCGTTCTGGTGTGGAAGCAAAGCGCGGCGTTGAGTTCCGCCACTTAACACTCCAGAATTCGGCGGAAAGTGGGGGGCGGAATGCACCTCCGTCTACTTATATCCAATATATATAGGCAAAATAATTAAAAAATTATGTAACTGTTTTAATATGTTCGATAAGAGGCCAATAACTTCCCAGCTTCACGTTGTATCCCGCATATAGTAGGGTAGGTAGAGGAACATAATATTAAGACATTCTGTTTCTCACTTTCCGTCGCACTCCCGAGGCATTGTGTGTTGTGAATGGTGTAACTCAACGCTGCGCTTTTTGCCTTGGCTTTAGAGCTTTTTTTTTAGAGCGCAGAAATGAAGACAATAATTTATTCCTCCGAGTCGGAATCAAACTCACAACCTTCGTGTTACAGACACACGCCTGAGCTTTGTATTAGTCTAAGTGTTCACATGCCTAAAGCGTAGGCTTGCACCTCTTGTACTGATAACAATGAACATATGTGATGACATTCTTAATAATTCATTTTTGCACTAGATTTATTAAAAGTTAAACATAATTTTAGTATTGTACAAGAATGAGAAAATATATGTGACCAACCAGTAAAACAAGAAAAAAATGCTCTTTTTGATGTCGTGCCGCATGGGCACAAAGTGTGCACTCGAGGAAATGAAATATTTATTTACATTTATATTTCCATTTCTTCGGTCTTGTGTCGGGGGAATGCGCGGCATCGAGTTCCGCCACTCAACACGCAATGCTTCCAAAATTCGGCGGATAGTAGGGGACGGAGTGTCTTTACACTAGGTTCACTCTGCCTTCCCTGCTGTATGTGGGATAACAGAAAGATTAGTAACTAATCCAAACGACACACAAACGAGAGTAAAAATTGAATGAAAATAAAATCGTCTATCTATATACCTTTTATGTAGAATTTTTTATAAGTTTTTAATAATAAATTTTATTTTCAAAAGTATTTTGTGGCTTTATTTTATAATGAATCACACATAACACCCTCGTTTTATTTAGGCGGAAGATCGACTTTGGCAATATTTAAAAACCTACCTATTACAATAAAAGCGTAGAGTTAAAAAAATGGTAACTTACGTCGTATATTTAAAACAAAATTATATCATAAATTATAGTACTTAGAAATGCTTTCTAAAGGCTTTATTGGACGTTAAGTATACTATTAGATAAGATACATATTGAAGTAGAGGAAGTCTCGTTGTACCGGAGACCGTATGTAATTTTAGCTGTTTAACATAAGAGACAGAATTAGCATATTTGTTTTTTGTTTATCTATAGGGGAGAGGGGGGCAGCTTAGAACAGGGGCACCTTTGAAAATATGTGTTAACAGAGCTATTTTAAAAAGAAATTTTGATAATTTTTTTTTGAGTAGTGGCAGCACTAATCTGCACACGTGTCACTTGTCACCGCTGATATATGAGAGCCCGTGGTTGAGTTACGAGGAGTGTTTAATTTTGAGTAAAATTTTATACATTTTTAAATAAACGCTTAAGGATCGCAGGGATCCAATTCAAGGTATATGGTTTTATTTTTTCCTCTTTTAGTTAGAATGTTTCATATATCATGCAATAAACTAGAAATTACTACAATTTTTAAACTTTTACTTGAAAAAAAAAACGTTTGTAATTTTTTTATTACCACTGAGGCAGCTTTGAACAAAATGAAGGGGGCAGTTTTGAATATTATTATATGTAAAAAAATACCGCGAAAGAAAAACAAAACTGTACT
>JAATLQ010032195.1:0-13375 GCA_013421005.1 Heliconius erato x Heliconius himera | reverse complement strand
GGATACTGGCGCATACGCCGCTAACAAGAATATTCTTGTTATCCCCAGCTTAAAGCGAATCCAAAGCAGTCCCGGGTGGATCGCCTTGTATTCAACCGTTGCACTAACCAATCGAGAGGATAATAGCACACCTACATCTTGACAGCCCCGCTGGCTTTCTGGTACGCCGGCCCAGAAAGCGACTCGACTGCCCGGTAAATCGGTAGTGTTATTGCCCTTCCGCTAGGTCTTAGTCACGCGAACGACATCCAAATCTCTATCATCCATCAAATCTAACAGTTCATTCATCTTTTCTTCCATCCCTCCTCTTACATTCCACGTAGCTATTTGTAGCTCCGTCCTCCACCTCGTTTCGTGTTGGGTGGCGGTCTCCAACGCCGCATTCGTCGCCACTTGACACACCATTATACTTATTATAACTTATATATAGTTATTATAGTTTTGAAGCAATAAAAAATTATATATCTACTCTACTGTGTTTTGAAATCTGAAATTATTTTGACCATTTTAAAGGGCATCAAGTCCTAAGCCGCACCAGGCAGCAAATACCCTAGCTACGCCACTGCCACGATGGTAGCCCACTGTGGGTTATTATGGCCCTAAAAGAACATATTGTTTTCATGTGATATCAAATTTTAATATATTCTCTTTCACTTATTATAGCAATAGTAGAATGGGTACCAATACACCCAAATGACGCATATAAGCTATCCAACCGTGCGGTCGTAGCGGGCTACGAAGGGCACGACGGTAGTCCACTGTGGGTTATAAGAGCAAGGTTCGAAGGGGACCTCATACCTGGAAAATTGGCCGTAAAACACAAAACAGCCTATGTGCCTTGGGGAGGACGTGAGAATAATGTGCAGAATATTGAGGTAATTTAATGTTTTTTGTTGTTTTGTTGTTGTTTAATTGTTTTTTTAAGTCGATTTAAAATATTTAAAGGACAGCTATGTATATAGTTTAAGCAGTTAGGAAATTGTTTTTTTATTGTTCTCACTACATATTCGGTTATAAGGTAGTAAAGTAAAGCATTTACGTAAAATAAAAATAAATTGTAGGAAAGAGAACCTACAATAAATTATTGATTGTAAGTTTCGAGTCAACAACAATAAATAGGATCAGATTAATAAAACAAAAATAATTCAACAAAACGTATTTTTTTTGGATATGACTACTATGTCTCTAAAATTAGGTAGTGCGTGAGGAACCTAGTGTCTTGGCACTGGGTTCCCTTTGTTAACCCTCTAAGTTTAAATAAATTTATTTCTCAAGAAGACAACATAATCACTTAAATTATATTTTATTCAACTAAAGTTTTTTAATTTCCTAATATCTAATACTTGCACAAACAAAATAGTGGGCTTAGAGTGTAAATCCGTTTTTAATCGTTACGTACTCGTTCATCTTTATACCATTCAAAAGTGTGAAAAAAAATAAAATCGATTACTTTATTTTGTATAGTAGAAAATAAAAATCGATTGCTGAAGTTGTAAAATCCTTTTGATAATATTATAATTGTAAAATCCTTTTTTAAAGTCGACGATGTGGGTTATAGCGTTGAGCTAAAGTAATATAATTTTTTTCCAGGTATGTTGTGCTCGTCCGGAGAGAATTCGTTGGATAGACAGCCGGGATGGCGTCGTGCCACCAAATGCAATAGTCGCTGGCAACACTTCTGCTGGTGAACCATTATATGTAGGCAGAGTGAGGGAACAAGGATCTCTTACACCGGGAAAGGTGAGATGAATAAAATAAATAAATCAGCTTCACGCTGTATCCCGCACACAGCAGGATAGGTAGAGCGAACCTAGTGTTAAGACACTCCGTTCCCCACTTTCTGCCGAATTCTGGAGGCATTGCATGTTGAGTGGCAGAACTAATAAAAAAAGTAAATCAGCTTCACACGGTATCCCGCATACAGCAGGGTAGGCAGAGGGAACCTAGTGTTAAGACACTCCGTTCCCCACTTTCTGCCGAATTCTGGAGGCATTGCGTGTTGAGTGGCAGAATTCGTGGTGATGCTTTCTGTCTGTCGGTGCCACCGTAGCTCTTGAATGAGTGAACCGATTTGACTGCGGTTTTTTTTTAAATCGAAAGCCTTGCTTGTTGCAATGGTTCTTAGCTATGTTTTATGAAAATGTCATCAGCAGTCTACACAAGCACTTTACCAAGATGATGCAGAATTTTTTTGGGCCGCGGGTTTCTTAATTTTTTTAGTATCTTTATATTATTTTTTATATTAAATTACCTTTATTCTTTAATAGGTACATCCAAGCCACCGTGCAATGTACATATCGTTCGCTGGCAAAGAGGTTGCTCACAAAGCGTACGAGATACTGTGCTCCATTTAAAGTTTTATTATTATAGTTTATTGCATTATGTTTTATTGTTTATACTTAACTGGATACAATATAAGAAAAATAATGTATAATGCGTTTGGATCTTAAATTATTCTAAAGGAATTCAGTATTAACGTTATGTATTTTTTTTAAATCTCATCATAGAGATGTCTAATATTGAAGTACTTTAATTGTTATTTGGAAAAGGATTTAAAAGACAATATAGTCTGTTATAAAACTTATTGTTTATATTTTGTAACAACTAGTTCTTAAGAATTGTTACATTTTTAATAAAATGTTTTGTGAAAATGTTTGTTTCTCATCCTTTTTTCTTTATATACTAATATTGTTTTTAAAAGCAATAAGCTTCATTTCTTTGTTTGTAAAAATTATGTCGTTTTTCAAGATATTGAAAAGAAAAGTTAATCATAATACATGATTATTTTGTTATATCTGTGATAATAGTAATGAATAAATATAAAGTGCTTGTGATATCAGTAGTGTGGATATAGGTTAAAGTAAAACAAATACAAATTTAATATAAATAATTTATTTCAACTTACAAATTTTAGTATAAGTACTCTATTAAATTAAAATATTATTATATATTAGTTTAAAGGAACGATATATTACATTAATTCATAGTTGCTACACAAATTACACTGGATCAGTTAAGAAATAAAAATGGAATTTATTTAACTAGCAATCAAAATAAATTGTGAAATTCATGAAAAAATGTATTTTAGCCCGACAAGAACTTTATGGCTTATCAGATGTACGCGCGGACTTTTGCGCGGAAAGTGCTGGATCAATAATACCTTCCTATAGTGGTTTACGTTTAGCTTCACGCTGTATCCCACTCAAGGCAGAATAAGCGGAACCTGGAACCTTGTGTTAAGAAAATTCTGTTTTCACTTTCTGGCGGATTCAGTAGGCATTGCTTTTTGAGTGGCGGCTGGTAATGTTAGGGGCTGTCCATATATTAAGAAATTTCTTTATTGACCCCTCATTTATGATATTCGATTTATGATTTGGTGTGCCTTAGAATGTATTTGACAGAAGTAGCAGTTCTGAAATTTTAAACTTTAACGACTTCCTTAAAAAACAGTATAAATTATGCAATATACGATATACTACGTCAATAGGCATAGTGATAACAAATATAATTTTATAAGATTTTGTATAGTTAATAAGACGCATGTAAAAGAATTCGACCTCTTTATACATTCGTATTTTAAGGTATATTTATCAATATGTACGTCGACAAATCGGGGGGAAAAAATATCGATATATCGGTTGTGCTTTCGTTTATTTAGGGTGGTTTTCATACTGATATATATCGATACACTGAATAAAATATATCGATATTATTTCAACAAGCCTACACTTATCATATTTTGCAGTTCCACGCTTCTTTCCCGCAAAGTAAAGCCTAGACAAAGATAACTTGGTATTCAGACATGTATTGAATAGCAGATTATCTAACAAAATAACTTTTCCACTATAGCTCTACCTACTATTTAACAATATTTAGAATTATAATTTAATTGTTATTATATAAATCATAATATAAGTACCTAAATATATAAATTTTATATTTAAATTATTGCGGTCACACATCACAGAATACATAATACTTACAGACTATTAAATTCATCTCTATATTATATATTTTTTATATTGTAAATAGCTTTTCTCGATAACAAAAAATACGATCACAGTTTGATTAAATATCTTCATTTAATAGACATATCACAGGTTTAATCATTTTACATTGGTGTCTTGTTTTGTATAAGATTTTTTGCTTTGTAGAACCATTAGTTTTTTTTTCGACATAATAGAAAAACAAAATTATTTATCTTTAGAATGATAGATCTTCGTAATTAATAACATATAATATAAAATACTTTTTTACATTATAAAATCTTTTTTATACCGTTACATTGCATCCCGCACACAGCAGGGTAGATAGAGGGAATCTCGTGTTAAGGCACTCCGTTCTTCATTTTCCGCCGAATTCTGGAAGCATTGCGTGTTGAGTAACGTAATTCAACGCCGCGCTTTGCCTCAGAGCGAAGAAAATGAAAATATTTAATATTTCGTTTCTTCGAGTGGGAGTCGAACCCACAATCTGTGGCCTTTACAGTCATACTTTGTGCCCCTGTGCCACGATTGGCCTCAAAAAAACGATATATGTTTAGATAAATTCGAATTTCTCCTTATTTTTCGGATTAATGTATAGGGTATTTTATACAATAAAATTTTATTTAGTATTCATCTATATATATACAGATGAATATTAAATACGATATTAATTCAAAAATAACTTATGTCTGCAACTGATATATCGTATGATATGGCCATTTTAGCTTGTAGCTTATTAATTAGTATAAAATATACTAATCTAAAAAATATCTAACTATGTTATGTACACAGGTTGAAAATGAGTGGACGGATTTCTATAGAACGTTATATTATTTTGCAAATATAAATCGTTTCTATCGATTGAATATTTATTAAGCCAATGATATCTAGGTAGCATTAAACTTAATAAACTTTTCTCCTTAATTTTTACTTTTAATCCTTAATCATTATTGAAAATAAACTTAAGTATGTTTGTATCAGCATTTTCAATTATAATTTACTAGTACAAAGCATACTTTCAGTGAAGCCCATTTCGATTTGCGATTGGTTCACACTACTTTCTAAGGGATCAGCCATTTGTGCCTGGTTAGCATCCAACTTAGAAGGTTGTTTACTATCTTCAGCCTCAAAAGCTTTATTTTCAATGCCATTTTTCACGGACGTATCGTCTGTTTTTGCATTTTTAATATTTTCTTTATGTGTTACATTGCCATGCTTCTTATTCGCCAAATACAACCATCTGGAAAGAATATTAAAGAAAACATTAATATATTTTATCGCATAGGTACAGTTTGTTTAAATGTACTTAGATATAGAGGCGGATTGACTAGTGTCTTTGGATTCAAATAAAAAATATATTTAGGAAAAGGTAATATTATTGAACTTACACTAAGTTCGAATAAAACGGAGAATTCTTTGTTTCATTTGATAGTAGTATGTTATAGTTATATTTTCCGACCAAAAGGACGAGGCTTGAACTACATAATTATTAGTTTACTAATCTACATTACAATTATTTTCTATTAATAATATAATTTAAGAAACAGCATATATTAAAAAGTAAAGTTTTAGCAAATTCAAAAATGGTGTAACTTTTTTATTTATAAACCAATAAAAACACCACAAATAGTAAATATTAAGAGAAATTTGCCAAAATACAATAGTGAAAACTACAATTAGGTCGGTTAAGCCGTTTTTGAGTTTAGCGTAAACAAACACACAGACAAGAAAAATATTTTATTGGTTTTATTACTTTATAAAATGCAACTTATTTCTTTTCTTATATATCTTTTATGTATATACACTGATTCTTTGCAGTTTTATACATATAAGTATAGATATAGTTTGATCTGAACATCAAGTCATATTCATAGTCATTGTCTTCTACCTTTATTAGTAGATAGTAATGGTTTACATTTTAATCTAATGACGTTGATACATTCAGACATTAAGAATACATATTTAAAGCATATGATCTCACATCCATACATAATATGATGTGACATATTCAAATACGATTCCATACCACACGTGATTACACATTCACATGAATTATGAAAAAATTGCATCCCCTTTCATATAGACATTAGCCAATTCAAGGTCTGTGCTAGGATAGCTATCATCAGATTATTCAGTACTACTACAAATATATTAGTTTTTAAAATTACTTGTGGAATAAAAATTACCAGTAATTTTTTTTTCGCTAAAAAATGTAGCTTATTTAAAAGCAATTTTTGTTTTTATACTATTTCCAAGGTTTATAAACCTATAGTTTTGAAATATTACATTATCAGGTATACTTTTGAGCTATATTGAGATAAAAAAATCACCAGCGTAGACTCAACATTTGTGCCGTATTTGACAATGTAGTTCAAGAATCCGATTTTTTCCTGCTGAACCACTGAAAACTGGTCAACACACAGATGTAAAATGGATAAGTACTAAGGACCTCTACCCATAGACAACCGTCGATCAGTCGATCGCGTTACACTTGTTAAAATGAATAGATTTGTAGAACATAAAAAAAGTAACTTACAAGAATATAAGTACAGCCGGCACAGTAAGTCCACCGCCTAGAAGGAAGAAGGCGCCAGGAAAAGTTTTGATGGTAGCTGTGTACACTGTCGTATACATGGGTGCGTAAACTAAGGGCATCATTGCTTCGGCTACACCGAAAAATGAATTTACTTTACCTGAAAACACATTCCCATATTAACTACATTATACAAAAGGCCTTCTATTGAGCTATATTGAGAAAAACAATCACTAGCGCAGACTCAACAGTCAGCCTGTATTTGATAATTTAGTTCAAGAATCCGAATTGTTCCAAAAATAACAAATTATCAAATATCTGCCGAACCACTGAAAGCACTAAGTTTGTTAATTCATTATTTTTTTTATTGAGAGCCTAGTATCAAGACACTCAGTTCTCCATCACCAGAATTGAAGACTTTGCGAGTTTCGTGGTGAAACTAAAAAAAAGGAAGTGTTTTAATGGGAACGGAGTGTCTTAATACTAGCTTTCAAGGTTAAAAAAAAATTACAAAATTAGTGCATACGATTCTGAAAATTTTTGTAAATTGTAGTTTCACATAAAGAAATATATAATTTATATTTGTTTAACTATGTTTTTCCTCATTACTTTCCTAACAGTAAGCCTTCTCTTATTATATTTATTACTACAATAATATAGTAAGATATGGCCTACTACTCACGGTCAAATGACCGCTCCGTTTTCCTCTTAAGGCTATATGCATAATTATTCAGCTTGAACGCATAATGGAGAATGTGAGGAACATCGAATGGTGGTCATCAACTAACATTGATATTATAATGTGAGATAAAGAATGTTTAAAAGAAAATATTTTTAATAAATCTTCACAATTAGCGAGTAGCTCTTCTATTGGGGATCTAATTCTATATACAGATTTATACTGAAAAAATCGGGAAGTAGTTAAAAATCTATTTATTATTTATGTAGGTACATGTTAATTTTAACTAAGAAACGAAATACTAGTTTCTATCAGAAATTTAACATACAATTCTATAAATAGATATAAATTTGGATGTCTTACCTAGTTCATCCCTGTCAACTAACTTCGATACCATCGACCTCATTGCGATAAACGAAGTGCCATTGAAGATTTCAATAAGAGGAGCTAAAATATAAAGAATTAAATATAAAAATACTACTTCAAATTGTGAACTTTACGTAGTATACTATAAACTATATAGTATATATTAATAAAAAAAGTGTTCTATGCTTAAACTAGGTCTATAAAATGCAATGCAATAAAAATACAATGAAAAATTTTATTGAACGTTAACTTCAATCATTCCTTTTAATCTTTCATAAGGTGGATTTAATAGAATGATTTTAAATATATATACATGGAAGTGTCAGCACCACTTTAAATGAAACCATAGTTTTAACTACTCCATAAAAGCCTAATATAATTAAAAAAATATATTTTTTTACCAAAAATTAAAAAGTTAATTTTTCAAACAAAATAAATCATAAAATTGTCGTTTTAAAATAAAACGCCGTTTGTCAAGAACGACGCACGCACACATAAACCTATCAAAGGGAACCGGCGCATACGCCTCATTCCGAAATCGAGTCGTAGGTGTTGGTGGCAAAGTTTAAAGTTGTTTAACCTTTAGTAGTATTTTTGCAGTAGTGTGTGTTTACTTTATTGGTATCTATGCGTAACTGCATCATCGAAATACAGATATGGATAAACATCGTGAAATGAAAAAAATGAAAAAAGAAGAAAAGAAAACTAAACTGTTGAGTTATCTTGATTAATTTCTTTAGGTATGGGTATGAAATATTTAACCCTATACGTTGTTTCCATAAACGGAACGCTGACACTTCCACCCTATATACTGTGGTTTAGAAATTAGTAACTTCCATGTTTTTAATATGCAAAAAAAAATTACTGTTACAATAACACCGTAAAAATAATAAAATGTACGATCAACTATATAATATATACATTTTTACCTATATATATGTGCCAAGTTTTAGTAGCAAACGCATACATAAATCCAGATAAGATCTTGCTCGTACAAGATATAACTCCAATAATGGCGTCATCGAATTTTAACAAATGACTGAACACGCCGACGGAAAACAGCGTACCTGCGAAAAATAAATAAAAAAATAAAAAAACAAATTAAATTTTAAAAAACTTGCTTGACGCTGTAATCGCACACGGTAGAGTAGGCAGAGGGAACCTAGTGTTAAGACACGCCGTTCCCCACTTTCGGCCGAGTACTGGAGGCATTGCGTGTTGAGTGGCGGAACTCAGCGCCGCGCTTTGCCTCTACAATAAATAATTCATTAATCACCTTCACGCTGTATCCCGCACACAGCACGTAGGCAGAGGGAACCTAGTGTTAAGACACTCCAATAAATAAATAAATATTATAATGAGACGAAGGTATTTTGATTAACTTTAATATTTCAAGAAATATTGTTGGAATGTAATTATTCAGAACCACCACCCGGATGCATGTTGCATTGTTATATAACAGTTTATAACAAAAAAATCGTGTCGTAGACTTTGTAATTTAAATTTAGTGACTATACTGTAAGTACAAGTATTGCTGTATCATTACTTGTGATTGGAAAAAACATAATATAGACATTTGAATTCTTCGAGTCGAGAGGCCAGTCGTGGCGGCGGGGAACAAAGTGTGACTGTAAAATCGACTGGTTGTGGGTTCGGTCCCCACTAGAGGAGATGAAATATTTACTTAAATTTATATATCCATTTCTTCGCTCTGGTGTCGATGAGAAGCGCGGCGTTGAGTTCTGCCACTCAACACGCAATGCCTCCAGTATTCGGCAGAAAGTGGAGAACGGAGTGTCTTAACACTAGGTTTCCTTTGCCTACCTTGCAGTGTGCGGGATACAGCGTCAAGCTGACAAGACAAGAATTCTTTCGTTTTGGATACTTAGTGCAACGGATATTTTATTTTATAGAAATATCGTAATTATGATCATAGGAATGCGAGTAAATCTGTTCTTCTATATTTTTTGTCGTCCAAATTTAGCTAGTCTTTCTAGATTTTTCTTTGGAGATATAAAGAGAGAAGAAAGATTTACTATTGCTAGTTTAAAAAATCATAAAGTTGTATTGTCATTATACAGAAACTGTAAGGTTATTTTCGCTATAATGTCACTTTAACATTTGATATTTTTAATACCACTTATAATAATCATATACCAACAAAATAATTTGAAGCTATATGAGTATAAAATACTTCCACCATTACATCAGTTACTAAATAAGTAACAAAAACACATTATTTCATAGAAACCAGAGGTTAGTTCACAATATCATAAGGTTAAAATGTTACAGTATAAGGATACATTGTGCGGTTCTAAATAGACAACTATTATCACAATAATACGTACCAACTAGGGAAGTGCACATAGCGTAAGTAGAGAACATGCTGAAATCCACTTCGTTCCAGTTAAAACGGTATCTCGTAAACAAATACATTACTGACATCTCACCTGTGAACAATAATATATTAATACAATAATAATACATATTTAAAAAATAACCGTGAATGACGGTGAATTTAGCGGCGTTGAGTTCCGCCTCTCAAAATGCAATGCCTGGAAATTGAGAGGCAGAGTGTCTTAAAATGCCTGGTGTATATGCGGGATACAGCGTGAAGCTAACAAAAAAAAATAAAGTTATTGTTTTAAATAAATAATCTAGTGTCCAGCAATGACATTTCGTTGATTTATTTCTATAACAATAATATGAAGCAAAAAATTTCAATGGGAAATTGATTTGTATTTTTACATTTTTCTTATAGTAAAAAATTGTCCTTTATATAAATAAATACTGTTACTGATATCAACTTCACGCTGTATCCCGCACACAGCAGGGTAGGCAAAGGGAATCTAGTGAACACTCCGTTCCACATTTTCCGCCACGTTTTGAGCGAAGAAATGTAAATTTCAATAAATATTTCATTTCCCCGGATGGGGATCGACCCCAGAATCAGTTGCGCTTTCGGTCACACATTTATGCCCCTACGTTGCGACTTTCTTCTTCATTATTTATCTATATATATAAAAGGATTTGTGCTGACTGACTGAGGTAAGACGCACGCAGAGCCGTAACCGCTGATGCTAGGAACGTGAAATTTGGGCAGATGTTTATTTTCATATTCTGGACATCCACTAAGAAAGGATTTAGAAAAATTTTAACTCTAAAGGGATGAAATAGGGAATGAAAGTTTGTATGGATTTTTTTTTAAATCGGCACCGATTTTTATAAAATTTAAAATTCAGACTCTTAAAAATATTTCATTGAACACGTGTTTCATGGTTTTTTAGAATTCACCCCCTAAGGGTGCAAATAAGGGGTTGAAAGATTGTATAGAAAAATCTTTAAATCACCACCGATTTTTGTAAAAAAAATAATTCAGACTGTTAAAAATATTTTATTGAATACGTGTTTCGTGGTTTTTTTAGAATTCACCCCTAAGTGTCCAAATAAGCGGGCGAAGCCGCGCGCGTCCACTAGTATCTAATAATATAGTCTTAATCTTAAAAATCTTAATAAGATTTTATTATTGATATCATTATTAAGATTTTTTTTTATTGATATTATTGTTTCTAACAATACAAGTCCGAAAGTTTACGAAATATACTTTGTATTAAGTAACCACATACTTAAATGGTCTTATGTAAAATATTGACTGGCTTTTACCATTAAATTTTACATAATACAAATTACAAAGTGTAAAGCCACTCGTATATAAATTTTAATAAGTTTTAAAAAAAAAAAAAAAAAATTAGCTTCACGCTATATCCCGCACACAGCAGGGTAGGCAGAGGGAACCTAGTGTTAAGACACTCCGTTCCCCACTTTCTGCCGAATTCTGGAGGCATTGCGTGTTGAGTGGCAGAATTCAACGCCGCGCTTAACCTCGACACCAGAGCGAAGAAATGGAAATATAAATTTAAGAAAATATTTCATCTCCTCGAGTGGGGATCGAACCCACAACCAGTCGGTTTTGCAGTCACACCTCGTGCCGCTGCGCCACGACCGGCCTAGAATAAGTAATAAGCCGGAATAAGTTTTTAAGAATAATATAATATTTTTTGTTGTAAATATTGGGACGTCTGAGAACGTGGATAAAAAGTCAGGAAAGTTTTTTTTCGATATACAGGATGTATCTTTATAGATGGATCATCGGTTACCCATAGATGGTGGAGTTCAATAGGTACTTATCCAGATGACCACCATGTATGTTCAATTAAATATTTTTTAAAAATTGTAAAAAAATATATTCTTGTTTAAATCTTCAAGAAAACTGAAAGAACAACAGTGACTATTCCACATGATCAGTAGTTTTTGAAATTAGTTGTGGAGAAAAAACACAAATTATTCCTTTTCGCTACAGCCTTAGCGCAGACTCAACATTTAGGCTGTTTTTTCTCTAGCGTTTTTGAAGAGTGTGGTTATTTTCAAAAATAAACAGATTCCCAAATATCTATATGTATATAAACTACAATAAAAACTACCGAACAGCTGAACATATTACCGTTCATCCGCCGACCGAACCATTCTGTATTTATTACATATACATATAAAAACTATAGAGCGAGTTCTGAGAACGCCTGTCGCCCAAGCCGAAGTCTTTAAGAAAAGTTTAAAATAATATTATTTGCTTAGTTACAAAGTGAACATGCTATAATGTTAAATTAATGTATATAGATATCAGTACGTCTATTTATTTGTAGATAGACATTTTTAGTAAATCAAATCAAATTATCTTTACGCTGTATCTCGCACATAGCAGGGTATTCAGAGGCAACCTAGTTTTAAGACACTCCGTTCCCTACTTTCCGTCGAATTCTAAAGGAATTGCATGGTGAGTGGCGGAACTCAACGCCGCGCTTTGCCTCGACACCAGAGCGAAGAAATCGAAATATATATTTAAATAAATATTTAATTTCTTCGAGTGGGGATCGAACCCACAACCAGTCGCGTTTACAGTCGCACTTTGTGCCCCTGCGCCACGACTGGCCTCACGTTTTTAGTATGTAATGAATAACCCATTATGACGACAAATAAACATGACATTCCGATTTAGAAGAGGATATATGTATATATTTTTCATCCTTTTATAATAAATGGTTCCCACGAAATAAATAATAGAATGTACGCGAACACTAATAATAGGTTAGGTAAGTACATACTTGTACCATTGAATAACAATAGGTCTTTGTTGAAATACCTACATTAGAAGCGTTATGATATTAATAGGCCCCTTTAATCTCCTAAAAATTCATACGGAAAGTATATACAAAAATAATTTATGAATAGCGATGAGGCCAGCCGTGGCGCAGGGGCAGAAGCGTGTGATTGTTAACACGACAGATTGTGGGTTCTTAGGAAGAACGGAGAAGAAGAAACGCAGTGTCTTAATACTAGGTTACCAGGTTCCTTTTACCTACCCCGCTATGGGCGGGACACAGCGTTTAGCTATGAAAAAACTTATGAATGAGGCCAGTCGTGGCGTAGGTGCACAAAGTGTGTCTGTAAAATCGACTGGTTGTGGGTTCGATTCCCCCGATCGAAGAGACGAAATATTTGTAAACATTTATATTTTCATTTCTTCGCTCTGGTGTCAAGGCAAAGCGCGGCATTGAGCTCCGCCACTCAACTCGCGACGTATCAAGAATTCGGCGGAAAGTGGGGAACGGAGTGAATTAACACTCTATGTTCCCTCTGCCTACCCTGCTGTGTGCGGGATACAGCGTGAAGCTGATGAATAAAAGGCTATTAGGTTTACAATTGCTTAAAAAAACACAAATTTAACGAACCAACATTTCCTAGTTATGTAATTCG
>JAATLQ010032194.1:0-13374 GCA_013421005.1 Heliconius erato x Heliconius himera | reverse complement strand
AGTCTACAGTTATCTAAATAACTGACACAAGAACAACTTCTGATGGCAAATATCTTATTAAAGCGATACCTTCTAATGGCATAATATGAAATTCTTAACACTGTTTCCTCTGAATCTCTAAAAGATTTTGGGTTCTTCACGATCACAACTATAAAGAGTTCTAACCACTAGACACATCACGAGCCAAGGCATTAAATATTAAATAATATTTTAAAAGGTGTTTGGGATATCAGTTACAACGTGTTCAATGAAATATTTTTAAGAGTCTGGATTTAAAATTTTATAAGAATCGGTGCCAATTTAAAAAAAAATCCATACAAACTTTCAACCCCTATTTCCTCCCTTTAAGGTTAAAATTTTTCAAAATCCCTTCTTAGTGGATGTCCAGAATATGAAAATAAACGTCTGCACAAATTTCACGTTTCTACCATCAGCGGTTACGGCTCTGCGTGCGTCTTACCTCAGTCAGTCAGCACAAGTCCTTTTATATATATAGAATATAAATGTCTACTTAAAATATTTGTGCTAATGAGTATTTATTGTAATGTGCGAAATTGTGAATATAGTGCGAAATTATATAAACACTCACTTAGTTCTAAGTAAAACTTATAAAAATAATGTTTCTTTTTATGGAAAAAGACAAGTCAAACGAGCGTTCGGGTCATCTGATGGTAAGTGATTACCGCGGCCCACGGCCTCGTGCAACACCAGAGGAGCTACAGGTGCATTGCCGGCATTTAAAATGTAAAGATAAAAATAATATTTTCTTATTGTAGGTATTAACTGTAAGCAATAATGTAATTATGTATAATTATTGTATGTTAAATTAGATATAATATTAAGATTAAAAGGATTGAGGTCAATCATGACGCAAGGGCACAAAGTGTGACGATAAACGCGACTGGTTGTGAGCTCGATCCTCACTCGAGGAAATGAAATATTTATTTAAATGTATATTTTCATTTTCTTCGCTCTGGTGTCGAACCAAGGCGCGGCGTTGAATTCTGCCACTCAATACGTAATGCTTCCAATTCGGCGGAAAGTGGGGAACGGAGAGTCTTAACACTAGGTTCCCTCTGCCTACCCTGCTGTGTAATAAATAAAAACTTATTATATTGATTAAAAATATTTGGCTTTGACTTTCACTTTAGTGCAGTGTAAATGAGTTCAGTCTACACGTACCTTAGTTATTCGACCAATCTCAAAGACTCTAGTTTAGCCATAAAATGTTTTTAAAACAGCTACAATAAGCATTTATTCAATATTTTTTAAATTAAAAACATAATAAATCATATAAACACCTACTTTTACATAGTCACGTTTCTCGTCAGAGGTAGATCTGCGTTGTCCAATAGATTATGTAATAATATTTATGTTATATACTATTCTTTATTTCTCTTTTTACTGAAACACAAAGAAGCACTCTAAGCCAGGACAGTCTGATTTCTCGCCCCTGATTTTCATCCCCTTGCCAGAAGGTGTTCTGAAATAGGATTTTTTGATAATTCCAGTAACGATCTGGAGTCGCTTAAAATAAGACAGTGACGCGCGCGCATTGGCCTGAGTCGGTCGTAAAGTGTCATAAAAAAATATATCTATATATCATAAAAAATATCTATAGCTGTTAGCTTATATTCAGAACAAGGTCTCGATGAATTGAAGTTGAAGTCACTATAGTCACATATTTGTTTATTTGCCTTCTCATGCGAACAAATTGAGACGGCTAATAACTTACTTCTGAAGTCATTACCGACAGATGTACGCTAAACAGTATGTAAAGGAAAACGCAAAGAAAATCGTTTGCTATACGATGTTTGCTCTACCCATAGACAATTGTTGATCCCTCGATCGCGATACCCCTTCTATAAAGCTTAGTACACCTAAAAATCGACCAAGTGCGTGTTGGACTCACGGTCAATGGTTTACCTATAGGATTCCGCAGGATTATATATAAAAAACTGCAAAAAATTGTATCTATTATATTGTGAGCATCCCTTAATTATTTGTTTTATTTAAATTTTTATTTATTTTTTAAAGTAAACTTGTAGCTTAATATTATATGAATCAATATTGAGGAAATTACCGTGACAGGTTGTCGTTTCGATATCTACTCGAAGCAATTATATATTTTCATTTTCATCGATGACGTTGCTAAGCGCGGCGTTGAGTTCCGCCACTGAACACGTAATGCCTCCAGAATTAAGTGGAAAGTAGGAAGCGGAAGTATCATTTATCATGTCAATTCTATAAGGTCACTTAAATATTTATTTTGTTTAGTTTTTTTTAGTATTTGATGTTATAGCGGAGACAGAAATACATCATCTTTGATAATATTACTTGTCTAACTGTGACGGTTCTTGAGATACAGCCTGGTTAGTCTGGCCTGGACAGACGAATGGAAAGCAGAATCTTAACAGTATTAGGATTTTTTTTCCGTTTTACTGTGGCAGTTGGGATACTGGACCCTAAAAACAAGAAGGCACTTAGTATACATATATATATATAAATTTGTAAATTTGCTACAAGCCACAGTTGATCGAAGGTCTCAACAACAGCACAATGCAATCTCTAAAGAACGATTCATACTTGGAATTCAATCCTGATACTTTACAATTTCTAAGAGAACAGTATAACTTTGACAAGCCTGAGAAAATTGAAGAAGCCGTCGACTTGTTGAAGGAATGGATTAAGAAGCAGCCGCATTTTAGGAAGAAGAATTTTTGTAAGTTTCCAATTTTTTATGCTGGAATTTTGTTGCTTTCTCACTAAAGGTGTCTCATTTATTGTTTTGCTATTATTTAATATAAGTACAATTTTAGATATCCTTTTTTTCAGCAAGCGATTATTTAGAGAGAACCATTATAATTAGCAAAGGTTCAGTTGAAAGAGCGAAATTCAAATTGGATAGAATATGCACGTACAGAACGTTGTATCCTCACTTCTTTGGAGTACGTGACTTGAGAAAATGTGAATCATTGAAAGATTTGTAAATATATATTTTTTATTTTTATGAATGTATTTAACATTAGGTGCTATCGCAGGATAGCTAGAGATACCTCCTATTATGTTTCCTTTATCTTTACGCTGTATCCTGTAAATAGCAGTGTAGGCCGAGAGAACCTGGGAACCTAGTGTTAAGATTTTTTGTTCCCATTAAGACACTTTTGTTCCCCCTTTCTGCCGAATTCCTCGTTTACCTCGTTACCAGAGCGAGGAAATGAAAAAATTAAGTATTTCATCTCTGAGGAAATTGAATCCACAACCAGTATTGTTTACAATCGCACGCTTGTGACCGTTTAACCACGACAAAGTTATGTCTTTTATGTATGTCGCTTAGTAACTAATTTTCTTGTTTCTTTCTTGTTTTTAGACCAAATGCGTTTATGCGTAAACTAACAAAGGAACACTACAGAACGTATGTTTTAAAAAATAAAGTAAAAATCTATCCAAGTGGCCTCGTGGACTCATTATATCAATATTTCTTCATGGTAAGACTTTTTTATAACAGTAACATATGAATTCAAATTTAATTTAGATAGTTGCGCGACGTTAAGATCCGCTACTCAACGCAATGCTTCTAGAATCCGGCGGTAATTGGGAAACTAAAATCAAATCAAATCAGCTTCACGCTGTATCTCGAACACAGCAGGGTAGGCAGAGAGAATCTAGTGTTAAGACACTCCATTCCCCACTTTCCGCCAAGTTCTGGAGGCATTACGTGTTGAGTGGCGGAACTCAACGCCGCGTTATGTCTCGACACCAAAGCGAAGAAATAAAAATATAGATGTAAATAAATATTTCATCGAACCTTGTGGGTTCAATCAAAAAGTCGACTTTGCAGTCACACTTTGTGCCCCTGCGCCACGACTGGGAAACGGAAGTGTTTTAATGTGTGATCTGTAACCAGAAACAGGAAATGAGGAATGAGTGATGAGTGTTTGAACACTAGGTTTACATGTTCTCCCTGCCAAGTCTGCTCTGTGCGAGATACAGCATAAAGCTAAAAAAATACGTTCATGTAACTAAATATTTGCAGCGCATTTATAGTATTTCAAATGTAAATTTTTTTAAACGTTGAAGTTAGCATTATCATAAATTCCATAAGGAAATAAAATTATTTTACAGGGTAGTAGAGGGAACGTAGTGTTAAGACACTCCGTTCCCCGCTTTCTGCCGAATTCTGGAGGCATTGCGTGTTGAGTGGCAGAACTCAACGCCGCACTTAGCCTCGACACCAAGGCGAAGAAATGGAAATATAAATTTAAGTAAATATTTCATCTCCTCGAGTGGGGATCGAACCCACAACCAGTCGGTTTTACAGTCACACTTCGTGCCGCTGCGCCACGACTGGTCCGTAAAAATACTATTCAAATATGGTCAAACCATATTTGAATATTATTTTTATAAATTTGTTTTGTGCTATTTGTAAAACGTACAAATTGCTGTTCGACGCTGAACCCGAAACTTTGATCAAATAATCAGTAATGTGTTCAGCTTAATAAATGTATAATACGTGATTAATCAACGTATTGCAAGCACGTTGCTTGCTACGCAAAGCCATTTATATTTATTATTTTTATTATTATTAATTAAATATGTTAATTAAGATTTGATAAATATGGGGTTTCTATGATATTCTGCTATCAAGAGTTAGTCCTAAATATTTTACTTTATCCACTTTTGTGATTGATTCGTCATTAATACTTAACACAGTTTAAGGGATATCTTTTTATTCTTTGTGGCAAAAATAATGTAGTTTGTTTTGGATAACTAAATAGGATGAAATCAAATATTATACGCTTTAATTCAAAAAGATAATTACTAAGAATTATTGTCAGGCAAGATAGAATATTTTTTATTAAATATTTTTAAAAATATATTTAAATATGAGCGTTACTTTAACGTGGGTACGCGGGTACGTTAAATTGGCGCTACTTCTGGAAGGGCCCCACTTTCAAGTTAGTAAGTAAGAATACAGTCTTAACTACATATTAGACTATTAATCTTCAAAATTTCAGCTTTGCTTAAATGACGTAGACGTAGATCTGGACTGGATCTCAGTCTAGTAAGGAACTGAAACTGCTTAAATTTGAAAATCAGTGATAATAAATCTAATTTAATATTTCGTGGTATCTGTGGGACTACCACGTCAGTTGCAGAGGATTAATAATGTCAATAAAAAATAATATAAGTTGTAATTTTATATTTATGTTACACGAAACAGCTATCCTCTTTATGGACCTACATAGAGGAAAAGACACCCTCGTTATAAAATATATAACTATTTATAAGTATTAATTATTACATATTTTGTTTTTACAAAGCTTGTATGGGAATCAAAATAATTTAACCTATGGAATCATAAAATTTTACACTTTACTTCACTATAAGTGCGCTCTTAATATATAAGTATTAGAATAAGAACGTTATTCAGATAGCTAAATAAATATTCATAAAGTTCAAGCCGGCGAAGCCGCAGGCAGGTTACTGTATATATTCATATGTAAAGAAATGATATACATACAGATTTAGTATAAGTTTAAATATCTGAAAATATGTGTACGTTGTTACGTTATGTTATGTTATGTTATAACATCTAACTTTAATCAAATTTACTTTAAATTGCAGCAATGTGAATACATCCAAGCTCATGATTACTGCAATGGTTTGGTGTTTATCTTGGATTTTAGTGAAGCTAATATTATGGAGACATTGAAAGCGTGCAATATTTCGGAGATGCAAAAAGTATTGGTTATAATAAAGGTAATATTATACAATATTATAAAAATTATGATCATTATTTTAAAAATGATCGGTTCAAGGTAGCCAGGTAAGTATCAGGAGCAACCTAATGCGATAAATAAGAATTAATTTTGCACCTTTTGAAAGGTAAATTAGGACGAAGTGAATAGTGCATTGTCGTATATATTGCGTGTTGAGTGGCGGATCTCGACGAAAAAGTTATTTTTTCAAACAAAATAAATAATAAAATTGTCGTTATAAAATAAAACGCCATTTGTAAGGACGATGCACGCACACATAAACCTATCAAAGGAACACCGCCGCACACGCCTCATTCCAAAATCGAGTCCTAGGTATTGGCGATAAAGTTCAAAGTTGTTTAACCTTTAGAAGTAATTTTGTAGTAGTAAGTGTTGTACGTTATTGGGATCTATACGTAATCACATCACACGAAATACAGGTATGGATAAAAATCGTGAAGTGAAAAAAAATCCTACGTCCAAACTGTTGAGGCATCTTAATTAATTTTTTTAGGTATAGGTTTGGAATATTTTACCCTAAATGCTGTTTCCGTAAATGGAGCGCTGCCTCTTCCACCCTGTATAATAAAACAGTAAAAATATTTTGTTTGTACAATTTATATTTTTGACTTAAATGGATAGAGGAATGCTTAAAAAGAATAATAGAAATCAAATATTTTTTTTGTGTTTTTTTTCTGTCTGTTTGTATCTATGATCACGTTTATCTCAGAAAGTACTGAACCGATTTGCGTAAAACTTTCATCAATTTCTTAGTTTTATACAGCATAATATTTAAAGTTTGTTTCATCAAAATCGGTTCATTAAAAAAGTTATCGTCATTTGAATGAACTCAAGGTATTGGTTTGCCTGAGAATATTATATAAAGCAAACTATATCAGGCTTCGCTCTGGTGTCGAGGTTAAACGCGGCGTTGAGTTCTGCCACTCAACACACAATGCCTTCAGAATTTGGAAATATGGGGAAAGGAGTATCTTAACCTTAGGTTCCCTCTGCCCATCCAGCTGTGTGCGGGATACAGCGTGAAGCTGATTTAATTTAATTTAATCTATATTATACTCAAACTCATAATACATTTGTAATTGTTTGTAATACAAGTACAGATTGTATTTGTAGCTGTAAAACGTCGTTTTCGATTATTATAATTATATATTAAGAGAAATTTACGGCATTTTTTAAGCCCAATAGATGGCACTGTGCATAAAGCATCATTTTCTGAATACACTACACTAAATACATAGATTCTTTAATTCGTTTGTTCGTATGAAATACATATGTATAAAATGCCTAAAAATATCCTTTCCACGTGTACTCTGTAATAACTACATATTTGCCAATTGTACATTTAGCTAATAATATACGTAAGTAATTTAAAAACTGTACAGGAGTTAATATGCAATCATTATAGTTATTTTACAAAGAATATTATAAATCCTTACCTAAATCAATAATTTAACATTTAGGACTGTTTCTGAAGAAGTAAATTAAATTATTTACTGACATCAGGACATTTAACAGAGTTTTAAAACTATGATAAGACGTACATAACATAGGTAAAAATACTTTAATTTATTTTTATTTCTATTAACTATAGGCCAGTGGTACCAGGAGAACAAAATGTGACTGTAAACACGACATCATGTGGGTTCGAATCCCACTCGAGGAAATTAAATATTTTATATATCATTTTCTTATATTTCATCATTTATTTCATCATCATTTTTTATATTTCATTTTCTTCGCTCTGATAACGATGATCTGATAACGAACGAACGAGAGCGCGGCGTTGAGCTCCACCACTCAACACGCAATGCCTGCAGAATTCGACGGATATTGGGAAACAAGAATATCTTAATAGAATCTCTGCTTACCCTGCTATGTTCGAAATGCAGGGTGAAGCTTAAAAAAATATTAACTATAATAATTTATTTATTATTAATTTAATACATTTCAATATTTACAGGAAGGATACGGGATGAGAGTTAAAGATGTCCATCTTTTATCACAATCAAAGGCTATAGATGCAATTATATCATTATTCAAACAAGCGTTTAGCGCAAAGCTTGCAGCTCGAGTTGTCGTACACAAAAATTTGGATTCTATACACGAATATGTACCTAAAGAAATCTTACCAAAAGATTACGGCGGTAATGAAAAGCCGTTGGATGAACTGCATAGTAAGTGTTAGCTTTTTAGCTTCGCTCTGTATGCCGCATATAGCAGGGTAGGTGGAAGGAACTTAATGTTAAGATACTCCGGTTTCCTCTTTGCCCCGAATTTTTGAGACATTGCATGTTGATTGGCAGAACTCAACGCCGCGCTTAGATTCATATAATCAGAAAGAGGAAATTAGAGAATAATTCATTATTTTGAGTGGGAGTCTAACTTAACCGTCATGTTTACAGTCACATCGTACCACAGATTCATAATGTCCTTTTTATTCATTATTTACAATAATTAATAGTTAATAAATGGATTACATTAACAAAATATACGTTTTACTTTTAATAATTAATAATTCGATTAAGAATACGATTTACCTATAACAAAAAATCTAATAATTGTTTTAAATGTTTGGTGGGTGGTACAAAACATGACTGTAAGCGTGATGGTTGTGGATTCGGTCCTCATTTAGGGAATTGCTATATTCGTAAAGACCGGCGTTTAGTTCTGCCCTGGAATCCCTGCTATACGGGAAAAGTGTGAGACTTATCACAAATATTTATATTAAGTAAGTATATTATTTATATTTATTTTAACTAACCACTATAGGCATTCTAGTCCGACATCTAGTCCGTACCTTTTATCAGTGTTTTCAAGTTAAAGTTATCATTTTTAATATTTTTTTTATCTGTTACTTAAACTATATTTATAAATATAAACATGAGTAAACCTGGATCAAATTAAATAGAATTTTGTCTTATGCCTAATGAATAGACTATAGACATAATCATCGGCAATTACTTGAGAATTCGGCGGCAAGTGGGGAAGGATTATCTATATATTAAGTTTCCTGCGCAGTTCAGTTTTTCTAAATATTTAACTTATTATAAATAATATAAATTAATACCTATTACAATTATATTAGTTTACAATGTTTTATTTACATTTTTTTTATTTCGATGGGATCTTAATTGCCAGTCAGAGAACAGTTGTAGTTTGGGATATAGAAGGTATAACCAAAGCGGTCATAGTCTCTGCTATAGAGTATAGGACCATTTAGTTTCATAGATATTATTTGTATTGCAGGTGATTTTCTAGATGTTCTTAGCGAAAAAGATTTTCTAGAATATATAACTGAAATGAATCAGGCGACTACAAACGAGGAGCTACGTATCGCAACGGATGAAAACCAATCTTTGGGCGTGCCGGGTACCTTCAGAACTTTGAGTGTCGATTAATAAAGAATAGTTTTAATGATAATGTCTTTAAAACCTAAACATAGCTAAAAAATATGAAAGGAAAAAATTGGTTCTGGAATGTTAATAAAAAAAAAATATATATTTAAGGAATATATTTTTTTAATGAATTTATCAATAAATTATTTTTATTGTCTTTATTAATTTACGTGATGATTCGTTGCCGTCGTGGTTCGTAGTGCAGTGGAACTAGCATGTGACTGTAAGCGCGATGGATGTAATTTTAGGCTTTCAATCGGGATCAATTCCCCATTCTTTAATATTTTCATTTCCTCGCTCTGGTAATTTGTTAATTCGTTCTTCTGCGCCACGAGGTCCTCCAGATTTGTTAATTTGCGGACAATTATAGATATTTAAAAACAAGTTCATCTAAAACGCTTTATACTAAATACAAAAAGATGAATACCAAAAAAAATGATCATACTAATATTATAAATGTGAATTTAAGTTTGTTTGTTACTCTTACACGCCAAAAGTACTAAATCGAATATCATGAAACTTTGTACACATATTCTTAGAGATATTAGTAAGAACATGGGATATTTTTTAATTAAAATATGGCTAAAATATAAAATAAAAAGCGTGTAAAGCCACGTTTGAGTCTCTAGTAACTAATATAATTTAACTAAGCTTCACGCTTTATCCCCAGCGGGTTAGTCAGAGAGAACGAAGTGCCAAACGCTACAGTCTCTACATATCTCTTTTGTCTCGTTCACTGCTATCAACCTCTCAGTAATTAATATATAGAATATTATTGCTATAATTTGTACTAAGCAAGTTTTTATTGAAAATTAGCTGTTTATTTTAAAATTTATAATGGTCTATATCTACTCTTATTTAAACTAAATTATTTGTAATTGAAATATTTAAAAAAATGATTTGCTCTTAAAAGTCATCGTATTAAGCGCGACACACATATATGTGACTAATTCATATTCCACGGCCAGTAAGACGATAGGCATTCACGCGGGTTGATCGCGGTTTTTCCTGCGTAAATCTCGACTTTACTAATGGGGATAAAAGTAGTCTGTATGTTACTCCACAACCTTTTATGTCTTCCAGAAATATACAGAAAGACAGAGTGACTGACAGATAAAACTTTAAAATATTTTTTTGGTTTTACAAAAGGTCGTTGAACTACAGCTGCTGGTATAGATTTTATAAAGAATGTACAGGAGGCTTGGGCTTGGCACTTGGTATAATCACAAAACATGCCAAGAGCATCCCTGCTCTTGGCATGTTTTGTGATATGTCCAAAGACTTTGATTGTATACAGAATTTAACATTGGTCATGAAGGTACACTACTACGGCATAAGAGGACGTGCACTTAATCTTCTGACCTCTTATTTAGAACATAATAATAGAAATCTATATATATATATATATATATATATATATATATATATATATATATATATATATATATATATATATATAATGTACACGAGGTGTGACTGCAAAACCGACTGGTTGTGGGTTCGATCTCCACTCGAGGAGATGACATATTTATTTACATTTATATTTTCATTTCTTCGGTCTGGTCTCGAGACAAAGCGCGGCGTTGAGTTCCGTCACTCAATACGCAATGCTTCCAAAACTCGGCGGAAAGTGGGGAACGGAGTGTCTTAACACTAGGTTTCCTCTGCCTACCCTGCTGTGAGCGGTATACAGCGTGAAGCTGAAAAAAAAATATTATTAGTTCACAAACAGTTATTTCCTTTAAAACATGATTAATTTAAAACCATATTTTAAATACTAATTGCACCAGACTGCAATAGGATCCGGAGGATCATAATAGTAAACGAATTCCTTACTAAATATATATGTACGTGAAAGATTTGCGTCATTAAATATGAAATATAGTTTATAGTTATGAATCTGATCTAAAGATACTCTTTAAGAATTGTTATTATATATAAAATATTTTACATTAAATGGTCATAGACTAAGAGGTCGCGGGATTTTTCGTAACGATCACGGATACGGCCAGATCGAATTCTATGGGTTGTAGAGCAGTCCCCTCATGTGAATGGTCTCGGTCTGCCTGCTCTCAGTGGTTGCAACTCCGAGATATAGAGCTTAGAAGAGGCTTCATTGTTACGAAAAAAAAACGATCAGGGAAATGGTCAGTTTTGGTGCACACTCAAAGTATGGCGTCTCCTTATTTGAAATAAGTTGGTCTGCCGGCTCTCAGTGGTTGCATTTCAAAGATATGATGCTAGCAAGTCACAATATCGTTGCGAAAAAAAAACGATAATGGAAATGGTCAGTTTTAGTATCAATTCGAAGTATAGAGTTCCCACTAGTAAAATGAGTTGGTCTGCCAGCTCTCAGTGGTTGCATTTCAGAGCTATCATAGTTTAAACATTATATATAATTTGTAAAGAAAGTCTAAAAAACATCTAAAACTTGCATAATACATGAGTTTTTCAAGTGAATGCGAGCCGCTGTAGTATGTGTCTATTCTTTGTTTATTTGTAAAAAACGATGGTCAGGAATATCTAATGTGGAGCTCTAATAGACCAGCTAAAGTATAAGAATTAAAGATATGGTGTCTTAACAAAAAGTGTTCAGTCTGATAAGTATTATTGATAGACCTATTAAACTCGAGGGGTCAGGAACATCTGAAGTGGAACTCTTATAGAACAGCTAAACTATAATAATGAGATATATGGTTCTTTAACACAAAGTGTTCAGTCTGATAAGTATTATTGATAGACCTATTAAACTCAAGGGGTCAGGAACATCTGATGTGGAACTCTTATAGAATAACTAAACTATAATTATGAGGTATATGGTTCTTTAACAAAAACTGCTCAGTCTGATAAGTATTATTGATTGACATATCAACTTCGATGGTCAGGATAATGTAACTTTCATAGACCAACAAAACTATAAAAATAAGGAATATGTTTCCTTAGCAATTTTTTTTTTTGAGTTTAATGAATATTATTAATCCTTGAGCTGAATATGTATTCAGCGGGGACTATTAAGCTCGAGGATCAGGAACATCTAATGGGAAACTCTAAAACGTCACCTGAAAAAATAAGAATATGTCATTGTGCCTTAGTAGTGCTGTCTTAGCAGTTTTGGGTATTTTTAAAATAGAAAGTCATGAACATATCTTATACTTTGCCACAATCCATGTTAAAAAAATCTGTCTATCAGTATAAGTTGTTAGTAATTTACTTAGACTGCACATAAGAAAGGTGCCAGGGTTTCCGTACGCGTTCGATTTCTTATATGTAAATATCGTTACGTGGATTCCATATTATAGCGCAGTATTGGAGACCACTACGGACTAAAGCATTAAAAAGAGCTTTTTTTGTTTATATTGAAAAAGACAAGGCAAACGAGGGTACTGGTCACCATGTGGTAAATGATCAACGCCGCCTACGACCCCGTGTAATACCAGAGGAGCTACAGGTGCGTTGCTGGCCTTTAAGGTGGAGATAGACGCGCTTTTTGAAGTTACCCACATCGTATCGACCTGGAAACACTGCCGCAAGTAGGTGATTCCACAGTTGAGTGGCACGTGGAAGGAAGTTCCTACGAAACCGCACAGTAGTGGAGTGCCACGTATCCAGATGGTGTGGATGATACTTAAGTTTGGGACGTACTGTGCGGTTAGAAAATTCGGCGGCAAGTAACAGGTCAAACAGTTCTTCAGAACACTCCCCATAATAAATGCGGTATAGAACGCACAGCGAGGATACATGTCTACGCAAAGACAATGTGTCAAGCCCTGCACAGATCATTGGGTCCC
Organism: Heliconius erato x Heliconius himera; assembly: GCA_013421005.1. Classification (NCBI taxonomy): domain Eukaryota; kingdom Metazoa; phylum Arthropoda; class Insecta; order Lepidoptera; family Nymphalidae; genus Heliconius; species Heliconius erato x Heliconius himera. Next base: position 408 of record JAATLQ010032194.1, on the reverse strand, counting down.
CAACGATTCGATCGGCTCTACGTTGCATGCAATCAAGTGGGTCGAGCTGATACTGGGGTGCACTAGCCCAGTGATGAGAACAGTACTCCGTATTAGGCCGAACCTGGGCCCTATACAGAGCCAATCGGTGTTTTGGCGTGAAGTACTGTCTCGCTCTGTTGATGGAAGGCTGGCGATACGACAAAAGGGATTTTTTTTAGTGGTTGAATCAAGTTCCTTTCCCCCCATGAGGAAATATTCCCGAAGGATCCCTAAACTGAAGACACAAGTTTACTTCGGCACTGGTCGACGTTTTCCCGAGAAAGACTTGCGCGGCCGGAGTAAACAGCGCCCACTGTGCTATCATCTGCATAGCAATGAATACTAGAATCTTCTTACATGTTGTTGACATGCAGAAGAAACAGCGTA
>JAATLQ010032193.1:0-13364 GCA_013421005.1 Heliconius erato x Heliconius himera | reverse complement strand
AGCAGCCTACCATTCGTCTTCCTACAATACAATTGCAGTATTTCATAGCAATAGCTTCCCTTCCTCTACGAAAGCTGTCAACTAAAATGTAACAGAAATATATTTTCCTGCTTATATGTCGGGATTATATCACACCTCTAAGTAACCAGGTTGTGGTGGTTTTCATCGTCTAAAGGTCGTCGGACTAGGGTATTGCAGTGTCCATTGGCTATCCCACAATTCACACAGCGATTCATATCTATAGCGTGGCGGTCGTAAGATCCAAAAGATTTCAGAGTCCAGTGAGGAAGTGAGGGTCGTACAAAGTAGGCATAGTCAAAATCCGAGAAAAACAAAACAGTAGTCGTTGAAAATATCAAACAAACGGGAAAACATTCAAAACGTCGATGCGTTATGACACGGACGTAATGACAGAAGCAAATGTTTTTTTTTATGTTTTTTATTTAATGGCCTGATTTTGCGATGACAAACAGAAGCAAAAATGCAAAAAATCATTAGACAAGGTGTGATTGTCAATCAGCTGTCACATCTATGATTTAAAATATGATTGATTTTAATCGATTAAGGATCTAAATCTTATTTTTTTTCATTTTCTCCACTTCCAGAATGTCAATTAATTTATTATTTGCTATTCTAAAAATAAAAAAAAAATTGAAATTTTTTAGATCACATCTCAATTCTTTACGTGACGGCCCAAAAGTTTCATTCTCCTTTAACTTAGTCTTTTTTATACTTCACGCTGATCATGCAGTAAAGACAGAAGGATCCCAGTGTTAAGACACCCAGGGTGAACCCTCCATTTTCCACCATTTTGAGTTACCATACTGAACGAAACGATTTGCCTCGACACCAGAGCAAGGAAATGTAACTATTAAATATTTTATTTCCTCAATTGGGAATCGAACCACACTACCTGTCGCGTTTACGCTACACGCTTATGTCCCTGCGCCAAGAGTAGCCTCCAATATTTAGTCCTAATATAGCTTTATTTTATTACATTGTAGTTAATTCATTACAACCAAGGCCATCGTAGCACATAGCTACAATGGTGTAACTGTAACGCGACGTTTATGAGTTAGACTCGCATTTGAAATAAATTAAAGATTCTTTATTAATATTTTCATTTCTATCTTCTGGCACCAAGGCGTGAAGTTCCGCAACTCAACAAATGATCCGCAATGTTTCGAAAATTTCAGCGGCAACTGGAAACGTGGAGTGGAGTGTCTTAACTGGAGTGTCTTAACATTAGGTTCCCTCTGCCTACGCTGCTTTGAACGGGATACAGCGTGAAACAGATTTGATTCATTACAACACTCCACGAAGGCGGGCACGTTCTACACACGAAATTTGCAGGTACTTCGTATTCAAAGTGATTGCGGAAGGTAAGACAGGTGCGCGATGATGTATGACTATTACATGCGCTTTGTTCTAAATCGTGAAAATTCACAATTCAATTTTCTCACAACCTGCGAAGCTCTTCTGAATACAGAGTGTGAGAAATTTTGACTGGAATCAAATATACATTACCGTATCTAAAGCGTCGTTCATTTATATTTTTTTCTAGAAATACAGGTACGTATTTGTTTAATGTGATGCTGCTTGCATACATTTTGTATAAGTGTTCTGATACCTAATTTTTATTCTTCGAGACCGTCGTGGTGCTGTGGGACAACGGAAGGAGTAGTCGCAATGGTTGTGGTTTCAATCGCCACTCGTGGGAATGAATATATTTAAATGATTTTATTTGTCTGTAGATACAGCACATCGTTTATTTGCACCATTCAGCCGTAATGTCTCGCAAAATTGGATGAAAAGTGGAGAATGGATTTTCTTAAGAGTTCTCTTTGTCTGCTATGCGGTAATAAGCGTGAGGCTGATTTTTTAGACTTTTATGAACAGAACACTTAATTATTTACTTTTAATACCACAAAGTGATTTTAGTTCTACATTTGGATTGATAAAAACGTAATATCTTATTCTATAAGAGTCATGCAAAGCCAAAGTTATTTTCAAGCTTGCATATATTAAGCTTTTACATTAAATCTTGAAAACTACTTAAAGACAAAATTAATATATTACACTTGCGCCAATGCGGTTTATATGCGAATTTTGATTCACTTTTCACTGCGAGCAGATGGTTTGAATTACATTTAAGTATTCGGTTATTTATAATATTTTTTCCACTTTCACGCTTTTTATTATGCATCTGGTAGCGGAAACGTAGTGTTGACACTAAACACTCTGCTCTCCACTTTTAGCCTATTTTTGAAATATTATACGTTCAGTAGGGAAATTCAACGCCAGGCTTGATTTATGAGAACAAAGAAAGATAATTTAACTCTTAATTTTCCTCTCTTAATCCAACATGTTCTTGGATTGAAAATTGAGAATAATATAGAAATATATCACATATATGCAATAAATATTGGTATTTTTAAATAATTAGGCGTAAAAATAACGAAGAAACACTTAAACTACTTATTAAAGATACGAATATTATTTTGTAAAAAACCTGAATCTGCAATTATTAAGTTATGCTTAGTACATTTTGCAAATCTAAGTTTAAAACAACTTAAAGCAATGATAAATATCTTTGTTGTATGTTTTGGCAAAATAATTGAACGTAACAATAGGATACATTATTATCCTACTGTTTTATACGAAAGCTTATTAACTTAGTTTATATTTGCATAATGAAAACTATTCCTCATAATACGTATGAAGCATAACAGCTTTAGTAGCTTAAGTGCATTCACGAATAAGCCAACATTAAATTAAATAGGTACAGCTCGTGGTGTCGAGTTATGCGATATGCCCTCTTAAAATTTGGAAAATATATTAAAAGTTGAAGAGATTGTTAATAAATTATGATGTTAATGTGTATATAATTATATGTCTTAATTTGTGACCTTTTTTGTTTAATGCATTTTGACATTATAAGAAAGGATAAATTCACTCCGTTCTCACATTTTCAGATATTTACAAATTTTGCCTGCAAAGACAAAAACTTGCGTTTAATTTGATCGGGATTCGACAGTCGACAGTTGACCGTCGAAGAACAACGACCGATGATCGGTCATCAGAGAGAAAAATACAGAAGAGAATAATACTTTTTTAGAAAACGTATAAACAAATTTATACGTTTTCTAAATAAGTATTTTTCTTTCTTAAGTGTTTAATAACACTTTAAACATATTAAAAATATTTAATTAAAAGCATCTCACTTACCAGACGATAATTCTTAGTAATTATCTTTGGGTAGCGGAAATTTGAAAAAATCTCCCTACAGAGATGCTAACAACATAAATAAGTTGTAAAAAGCGTATAAAAATTTCGACGTAGCTTGAAGAGAACGTATGGCTTAGTGATCAGAGCGCCTGGTCGGTTTCCAGGAGGCGCGGGTTCGAGTCCCGCTGCGTTCAAATTTTTATACGTTTTCTAAATAAGTATTTTTCTGTCCTACGTGTGAAATAAAACTTTAAACATATTAACAAATTATACTTATATATCAAAATATTTATAAATATTATTGAAGATTTATAGTATAGACATTTAAGTTCAAAAGTCATCGTAGAATCGATGATATATATGCCTCTATGAAAGCCGAATAAGGCACTACATACAGGAATATAGTACAAATGGATTTCCCGTCGTAAATCTGAGGCACGCTTTTCATACAGCATAAATCAAGTCACTAGCGCCAGTATTAATAACTGTGGGAGCTCATGTGGACTTGCTTGGCGAAGTGAATGTGATGGAGGAATTTGAAAAATTTCATATTTTACAGTCTTGAATGTTATTGAAAATTTTCTAATACAGATAGTTATATCTATTGTAAAAATAACTTTTATAAGGGAAAATAATATATAAAAAATATTAAGTGTATGTAGGTATATTTGTTTGACATTTTTATTTTTATAGAATTTTATTATCTATATATATATAAAAGGACTTGTGCTGACTGACTGAGGTAAGATGCACGCAGAGCCGTAACCGCTGATGGTAGAAACGTGAAATTTGGGCAGATGTTTATTTTCATATTCTGGACATCCACTAAGAAGGGAATTTGAAAAATTTTCAACCCTAAAGGCATGAAATAGGGGTTGAAAGTTTGTATGGAAAAAAAATTTAATCTGTACCGATTTTTATAAAATTTGAAATTCAGACTCTTAAAAATATTTCATTGAACACGTGTTTCATGGTTTTTAAGAATTCACCCCCTAAGGATTCAAATAAGGCGTTGAAAGTTTATATGGAAAAATCTTTAAATTGCCAACGATTTGTATAAAAATTTAAATTCAGACTGTTAAAAATATTTTATTGAACACGTGTTTCGTGGTTTTTTTAGAATTCACTCCTAATAAGCGGGCGAAGCCGCGCGCGCCCTCTAGTAAATATATAATTTTATTAACGATTTCAAACTTGGTAGTTTTAACGCGTTTCGATCTTCTTAACAAATTATGTTTGTTATCTTTACATTGCATGTTTTTAGCTAAACAATATTGACAACAACGTGTATATTATATTTCTAGCAAATATATTTAACGTTTTTAGAAAATATTTTATACACAATTTATAATGGATTAGAACTAGACTGACTTTACGCTTGGTTGTAGGTGAAAATTGATTCACATCATAAAATGGGCCGTTTCTGCATAAATGGAACTAGCTCCACAAATCAGAATATAGAATGTTGTAATATTCTGCATTATATTTCAAAATTTCCCTTATAATATAAATTTAAATGAATATTGTAGAATGTTTAAATAAATATGCAGCTTTTATCTAAAAGTATATTAAATTAATAAAAACAATGAAGAAAAAGCTATAGTTAAAAATGTTAGTCATTATGGCAGGTGAAAAATGTTAACATTTTCAATTTTCTTAATATAGAGAAAAAAAAATGTAAAAAAATCAGCTTCACTCTGTATCCCGCACACAGAAGGGTAGGCAGAGGGAACCTAGTGTTAAGACACTCCGTTCCCCACTTTCTGCCGAATTCTGGAGTCATTACGTGTTGAGTGGCAGAACTCAACGCCGCGCTTAGCCTCGACATCAGAGGGAAGAAATGGAAATATAAATTTAAGTAAATATTACATCTGTTTTACAGTCAGTTTTACAGTCACACTTTGTGCCGCTTCGCCACGACTGGTTTCAAATGTTAGGTATTTTTATTAAAATTTATTCATAAAATATAACAATAACAGTTTTGTTGTTTTAAACTATTGTTATTAATTCGTCAGTATTTTGCACATTTTACGAAGGTATAACTCTATTTTTATAAAGTATAACAAAAATTAACTTTAATAATTCCAATACAAATACGATCTAAGAACTGGATTAAAACACTGAAAAATGGATAATTGTTATATAAGGCTGGTAGAGTGGAACTAACAATATAGTAATATTAATTTGGTATATTGTATATTTGAGCTTGAGTTTCGTTGCAAGTGAAAACAGAAGTCGGCACCCATACAAGTCTCCATTTTTTATGGATGAAACCGAGAACGATGCTTTACTTAACATTTAACTTGGCCCTCATTTCACATTTATATTTTTTATAGAATATATGTAAATAGTAATAAAAAATTTAAGATATCTAAAATCATTTATCGTTCGCCAATTCTCAATTATATATGACCATGAATTCTCTAAAAACTATTCACGATTTTAAAATGCTATCTTAGCTTCCCAGGTATAGCGTAAGTCAAATGCAGTAGACTATTCATCATACTAGGAGTTAGAGCCGAAATATCGTAGTCTTTCCATGATATACGGATTTGAAATCATAGTTTATGTGCGTCCGACATACAAAGTGTGGGCACAGGAAATATATATAAATATTTATACCTAATGTCTTATTTATCTGCCATTTTTCTTAATATAGATAAACCTCTCGCCTATGTTATATGAAAGAGGAAGATTTTTTTAGCTTCACGCTTCATTATGCATATAATATTGAAGGCAAAAGGAGCCTGGGAACCCAGTGTTAAGACACCCTATGTCTATTAAGACACTTCTGCTCCCTACTTTCCGCCAAATTCTTGGGGCATTGCGTGTTGAGTTGCAGTACTCAACGCCGCACTTTGCTTCGTTACCAAACCGAGGACTTACCAAACCGAGAATTTTCACTTGAAAATATAAAAATAAAATATTTCCTTGAGTAGGAATTGAACTTATAACCTGTTGTATTTACAGTCGCATGCTTGTGCCCCTCCGCCACGACTCGTCTTATTAGTCATATATGTAAGACAGTTATAATTGTTCGAATAGACGAATAATGCAAATGCTATCTTCACTGCCGTGTTCCTACGTGATAAATCTATTAGTACAGCTAATGATCAAGAATAGAAACAAAGCTTTACGTACAATATGCATGAATTGCTTTGTTTGTTTTAGTATAACTCATCATTTAATGAATTAAGTTTAGTGACCAAACTTTATTCTTTTTTTTTTTATATGTAATTCATTAAAGTTAGCCAGATACTATACGGATATAAAAACTTTTGCTTTGTATTTGGATTTCATTTTGTTATAAAAAAGAAAATATTATGGTCCCATCTGGAATAGTAAACTGATTAACGAGCCTTAAGTTAACTTAATTTCACGCTGTATCCCTAACGGGGTAGTTAGGAAAAACGGATCGCCAAGCGGCATCTACGGCGTCGACATACCTCTTTCGCGTCGTCCACTGTCATCAATCTCATCTCTCTCTATATACTGGTACTTGCCCTCCGGGGGGGTCTTTTCCATGATTATGCGGAGGAAAAAGATCTGATTCATATACCCTCTTCCAAATTTAAATCCTCCTTGAGCCTTACACAACAGCCTTTCGGATCTCTGTTGCATTCTTGTCGCTAATAGCCTAGCATAAACTTTACTATCCAAGCTAATCAAACTGATGGCCCTGTGGCAAACGCAATCTATCTGTGAACTTTTGCCTTTATATAAAGACACGATGACTGCACTCTATCAATCGTCTGGGACTTCTAATGATATCCAGCATAAATTGCACAAAAACCACAATAAGTCCAAGACGCATAGTCCACTATATTTAATCAACTCCATCTGCTCTCGCTGCCTTTCTCATTACAGACTTTGTATAGCACTCTTAACTTGTTTCGTACTGGTTTTACCATTATTTACTTCAAGACTCAGCGTTTCACTATTACTTGAGATTGAGGTGTCATCACAGTCATAAATCTCCTTGTAGAGTTCCGCAAACATAACGTGTGGTTGGTCTGTTAAAATTTCACCGAAAGCACCCCTTTTATTATACTAACTTCTCGCCAGAAAAGCCTTGTGTTTTCCTTGAAGTTGTTTTTTAACCTTACACCCATAGTCTTAGTGGATTATGTAATTTATTATAGCTCTTAAAGGTAAATGGAAAAGTTACCTTCTAACAAGGTGATCTTCCAATTTACTTGTAAAAATATAAAAAACATTTACTTCATTTTTACATTAAACACTATAGTATAAGCTTTTAATCTCCAAATACTAAAATAATTCCAAAAAGCCCAAAACATTTACGCAAATTAAAAAAGTACTGCCAATAAATGTGACATTAATGTGAGGGAACAAAAACGCGTCGTATCGCGACTCCCGCGGGAGCAGTAACACTCGTCCCATAGACAAGCGACGCCATTACCCACTCTTAGTGTTCCCAGTGAGACTTCAAACTGCATCATCAATCCGAACTAGCTTTAATTTACACTGTTAGTTCATTTCTACACTATTTTCATTAAAAGATTTTACCGCTAGTTTTAGATGTATTGTTTTTTTGCGTGCTGATAGTGTATATTTACTCAGTATACAGAAATTAAGAATCGATAAAGCAAAAAAAATAATCTTAAAATCATAGATAGGCTTTCCGGAATAGAAAAAAGACGTTTATCTCCAATTATTTACTTAGACTAATAGCTTAGTAGTTATAAATGTAAAATAGAATCTTTATTATATTTAATACATTAATTAAACACTTTTGATATCATATATATTAAGTGCTTAAAGTTAACCTAAACAAAACTTATTTTTTGATCAAAAACTCAATTGAAACTCTTTTTTAGTATATTTGTCTGTATAAGTCAAAAAATATTTGCGTTTGAAATACCACTAGGAGGATTAGAATTCACACTATCTTGAGCAGTAAGCAGTCCGCCATGTCACAACCAAATTCTGCCATATAAAAAACGTATTACCAAAGTAATTTAGGAAACTCAATATATAACGTGATGTAATACACAAACAGTCTAAAACACGATCGTATTCAAGATCACGGATTTATCGGATATATAGAAGCTTCCAAAGCCCTTCAATCAGAACGTTTACATAATTGTGTACTCGTATGTCCAGAGACACGTGCGGACGTGTCTGTCAACGGCTGAATTAACAGATTCTATTAATGTCTACTTTTAGGGAATTTTTTGGGTGAAAATTGTAGGGTGAATGTTGACTAAATACCTGATTGAGGGAAATGAAGTGCAGTAGACTCTGACTTCAATGACTGACTAATAACGCCCAATATTAATAATCTATCTCCTACGTCAATCTTCGATTGTTCCATACAACCGAAGATTGACGTAGGAGATAGATTATTAATATTGGGCGTAAATGATAGTAGGGTTGGATTTGTACTCCGTAGAATGACTATTTTTTTATTATTATTGTTATTTGCTCTTTCTGGCAAGCAAATTTGAAAAGGGCGACGTTGAACTGAGTTGCCTCGAAATTTGGACCGAAAATGTCCTGATGCGGAAAACTGAGTTTTTTTAAACTGTAGCCTAGTTTTATACCTGGAGTATTAGTAGTTATTTGTCTAAATTGTTAATAAGTTATTAGTTAAGTGTTAGGACAAAATCTTATTTCAATTTTCAAATTAGCACCTTAAAATTCCATTGATAAAACTTAATCTAACTTCTAGAGGCATTGCATGTTGAGTGGTGAAACTCAAGGCAACGCTTTACCTCGATACCAGAGCGAAGAAATGAAAAAATTAAGTATTTCATTCGGTCGAGTGGGAATCAAATCCACAATCTATCGCGCTTACAGTCACACGTTTGTGCCCCTGCGCCACTACTAGCACCAAAATTATTAAATTGAATGCAATACACAACGTAAAATTAAAAATAAAATCACAAATTTCACTCGTGTTTATTACTTAAACAGGTTCTTAGTACAATTGCAAAACTACATTAATTAATTTAATTTTTCAACAAACAGTCTTAATAAAATAAGTGAATTGCGAATAAAACAATAAAACTTGTTACAATTTCCTTCCTAAGTTGAAGCAACAATTAGGTGACTGTTTTCGCTGCTATTTCACTATCGCCCTACTTTTGTATTACATTAAAATTAGAGTGTTCAGTAAAGTTATTTGCTTAATTCAAATTATTTGAGCGCTCCCGTAGTGGTGCAACGAAACTATCTCTGACTGTGAACACAATGGTTGTGAGTTTGGTTCCAAAGTATGACGTTATACAAATTATTTTCTTTTACCCACCATTCTTTTTTTGTAATATATATATTGACTAGGTGAGGCGCGCACCTTCGCCCGCTTATTTGCAACCTTAGGTGTGAATTCTAAAAAAAACACTACACACGTAAGCACAATAAGTGTGTGTTCATTTCTGTTAAAATACAATTATTTTAACAGTCTGAGTTTAAATATTCATAATGAAATATTTTTAAGAGTGAATTTCAAATTTTATAAAAATCGGTGCCGATTTAATTTTTTTTCATACAATCTTTCAACCCCTATTTCATTCCTTTTAGGGTAAAAATTTTTCAAAATCCCTTCTTAGTGGATGTCCAGATTATGAAAGTAAACATCTGTCCAAATTTCACGTTTCTACGCACAGCGGTTACGGCTGTGCGTGCGTCTTACCTCAGTCAGTCACATGTTCTTTTATATATATAGATTTTCAATAATTCGTTATTTAAGAACTAAGCCGATCTTGGAGAATGGAGCGGTCTAGTAAATACTTCACAGGTTTATTTATATTTACGGAGGAGTTTCCTTAATTTGAAAATTGAAAGATGCAGTTTTAATCTTCGTTAATCATTTAGAATGTTTAGAAACAATATTATTCGTTATGAATTAAGTCTATTTTCTTGAATAATAAATGAAGATTACAAATACTTTATACAAAATATAATTAATAATATTCATAATAACTCATGAAATTATACCAGTTAATAGGTAATTTATTTTTAACATCTGCTTTAGCTCGTTTCAATAATTTAACTTTTAGTTACAAATTTAATTAATTTACTATTAAGACACTCTGTTCCCCTTTTTCCGCCGAATTCTGGAAGCATTGCGTATTGAATACACCAAAGCGAAGAAATAAAAAATAAATGAAATATTCATTTCCTCGAATAGGAATCGAACCTACAACCTGTCGCGTTCACAGTCACCTGCTTGTGCCCCTGAGGCACGACTGACCTTAAAGATAGACGCAGGAACAGGGAAGCTTATGATTGTAGTAAATATGGAAACTAGTCTATCATAACTAATTAGGTAAGAACCAGAGTTCGTGATTGTATGGTTCGAACAAGTGAGTTACATAATATTGAACGGCAAGCTTCATTTATTTTCGCTTAAGACTATTTCGAACTAACAAACCGCTTGTATAGTTATTATTTGTGTTGTATTGTTATTATGTGTATTTGTGTGTTGTATTATTATAATATATCATTTATGCTACATAAAAATAAATTTCTTAAAAAATTTAATGAAAGGTTTTTTCTGTTTCTGTACAACAAAGCGCGGCATTGAGCTCCGCCATTGAACAGCCAACGTCTGAAATTTGAATAATATAAGCTTCACGATGTATCTCTCATACACCAGGGTAATCAAGCGACCGCAGTTTTAAGACACTCAGGTTTCCTACTTTCCGCCGAGTTTTCACGCAATGCCTCGAGCATTGCGTGTTTTGGAGGTTTGTTCAGTGCCGCGTATTGGTACTAGAACGAAGAAATAAAAATATTAATAGATAATAATTCATATCCCCGAGTGAAAATCGAACCCATAACCGTTTCGTTACAGTCACACGCTTGTGCCCCTGCGCCGCGATGGCCTCAATAATAATAGAATAATTTAAATATAATGACAACAACTGAATTATACCCAACATTATATTGATTTAAACGGTTTTTTTAGGTCAGTATTATTGTTATGAAAATAAAACCGGTTAAATCTAGTTGGACTCGCCCACTAAGGCCTCTGGCCTCTATCAATTTCAGGACTGTACTGGAAGAACGACTTATGAAAGTTGACAAATATCCATTTGCGGGTATATGAACTTATTTTCTATAAAATGAACTACAAATATAAGTTAATAATTTTGTTTTTCTGTGAAAAGCCCTTTTCGGATTTTTTTTACTTGTTTTGTAAGTTTTCACTTCGCGCCAAAATTCCGAATTGTAAGTCCACGGCAGTGTCCAATATGTCGTGTCTTTTGATTACATTGCGACTTGAGGCTTAGCTTCTTCTGTGCATCAAGAGACCATAGACCTAAATATTAGATATTAATTTCAGCTCAATATCTTAACGCAATCTCAAGCTAAATGGTCGTAATAGACGGATAACAAAGTGCTCCTATAAGGGTTCCGTTTTCACCTTTTGGGGTATGGAACCCTAAAAATGCATTAAAGAAAAACTTTGCGCTTAATTACAATTGGAAACAATTAAAAATTAATCATTCACGTCACGGTAACCATTTCAATTCCTCATTTTTTGCACAACGCTAGTTTTGAACTAACTTATAAAATGTTTGACCAAACTTTGGTTAAAATTCAACAGCTGCCGACCAAAATTCTACTTTTATGTTGTTGTAAACAAAACCCTGTTGAGTTAATGTTTAAAACATACACATTTTATACCACTTGAGAACGTGTTGTGAATTTTAAGAGAATTTAACCCGAATCTAGTGCTTAATAATAAAAGAAAATTAAAAAAAAATCTCTCTAGTGTCGAGACAAAGCGTGGCTTTGAATTCCACCGCTCAACACGCAATGCCTCTATAATTCCGCCGAAAATGGGGAACGGACTGTCTTAACACTAGGTTCCCTCTGCCCTCCCTGCTGTGTGCGAGATACAGCGTGAAGCTTATTAAAAAAAATAATTCATATTAATTAGAAGAATCTATACGTATCTTATCAAAGTTCTAAAAGTAGGCAAATGCTGGCTTTTCCAGTAAGCTTTCGGGGATTAGAGTTCTTAAGCCAACATGGAGTCTGATAAAAAGACTCAAGCACGGACGCTCTTAATTACGCTGCCTAGACCAAAACTATTAATACTATGATGGTATACGTAATAGAGCTTAATTTGAACACTGACTTTTGTTTGACTTTACATTTAATGAGATGTAGTAGAGTTGAAGTGGTGTCTTAAATATTTCAACATGAAATTATTCAAAATTATTATCCGTATTTCGATATTAAATAAATAGAATAAAATTAAAACGCTAACATCAATTACTATATAAATTATAACCATTCTAACAAATAAATAAACAATTCTAGTAGAAAAATTCAAGTTAATGGAAACAGGATTAAAGTTCAATAACAAGACGGAATATTCTAAGAATAATCGAATATCAAGCTTGTTTATATATACAACCGCGCTATTTCCACAAATTGGCCGTCGTGGAGAAATGTTGTCCATTTGTTGTGTTCAACTAGGCGAAAAGAACTCCATACGATCTGAAAGGGAAATAGAATGATCTATATAATTTTCATATTAACTCAAGCTACATAATAATTTGACTTTAGATCTACCTATAATTACAACCTTAGTCGTCGTTTCCAAAATATAAAAATTAATAGACGAACTAGAGTTGCAGTTACTAGATTCGCGTTTAACACACGTTTGGCCATTGATCGCTACAATAAATATATTAGTTTACCTAAAAAATATATCTTAAGAAACTCTAAAAATTTCTGGACTATATTTTGCATCTGTGTACATAAAAATTCTCCTTAAAACCTGATTACGGAGATTTCTTAAAATACATGGAAAAAAGCAGTCAGTTTATAACACCACCTACTATAAACTCTGAAACTCTACTGAAGAAGCTGAAAAGTTTAGACGAAAATTATTGTGCTGGCCCCGATGAAATTTCGCTTATCTCTATCTCTATATCTTATAAAATAAGAACGATTTTTTTCTCTGTCTGGCCTTTCTACGTTATCTTCTTCTAAACCACCCAACGGATTTTGATGCGGTTTTCACCATTATGTAGAGTATTTCTCAGGGAAGGATTATATATGGTTTATTATATGTATATTTTATTGTAATTTGACATAAATATGATAAATGTGTATAAAGTCCTACCCGTTGAGACACTTTCACGCATGCGCTG
>JAATLQ010032191.1:0-13356 GCA_013421005.1 Heliconius erato x Heliconius himera | reverse complement strand
ATTTCTTCGTTCTGGTGGCGAGGTTAAGCGCGGCGGTTAAGCAATGCCTCCAGAATTCGGCAGAAAGTGGGGAACGGAGTGCCTTAACACTAGGTTCCCTCTGCCTACCCTGCTGTGTGCGGGATACAGCGTGAAGCTGATTTATTTATTTATTTTATTTTATTATAGTTGTCAATCAGTTCTGCTTAAATCAATAATTATGTATTTTAAGCGGGCGAAGCCGTGGGCGGGCCGCTAGTGTAAAATAATGTTATTTTAACTTTATGTGTTTCGTTTCACTTTATGTTATTTGTTAATAAAGATTTCGCCTGTTTTGGCATAAGCGATGGGTTCGCTAACGTAGAGTTTAAATTTTTACCCATTTTTCACCAAGCATTTAGTCAATGTAGCTGACGATGTATACAGTTCCTATAAAATTATGACTATTACTTATGGAACTTGAAAAATGGAATATTTAATATTTTTATTTCCTGACTCTGGTAACGAGGCAAGGCGTGGCGTTGAGTTCCGCTACTCAAATCGCAAAACCTCCAAATTTGGCGGAAAATGGAGAAATGGAGAAAGGGTCTTAATGGGAACAGAGTATCTTAATATTACGTTCCCAGGTTTCTTCTGCTAACCCTACCGTGTTATACAGGATACAAGGCGGAGCTTATAGCTTTTGAACTTAAATCCGCCACTTAATTTCACAAACGCCGTTTTCCGTAACTGCCCCACTGCCCCAAATAGTGTCGACTATTTAAAAAAATCTAAATTACATAAACACATTTACTTCGCAATTTATATAACAACCACAATGCCATCACCTTTTATTTATTATAGAAAATAGATTTAATAGAGGAATTGGGGCAACACTTACGTAAATTGATCGATGCCTTTCGATATTTGCTTCATTTTACGTTTTACGTTCTACGCAACGAGTTTCAGTTGTAACTACGGTTTTATGTTTATTTATTGTTATGAAATCTTTGTAGGTTAGTTTTAATTTATTTTTAACCGACTGCGCGACGACAAGTGAAAGGTAATGTGTTTATTGATCTACGTATGTGATGTATGATTTTACGTCAATTGATTTAGCAATATTGTCAAAATAAAAATAAAAAAATCGACGAATTATGGGCTTTTAAGGATTTAAAGTTGTTTAAACAATTAAATAAAAATCAAATCAGCTTCACGCTGTATTCCGAAAACATCAGACACCAGAGCGAAGAAATGGAAATATAAATTTAAAAAAATATTTCATTCCCCCGAGTGGAGATCGAATCCACAACCAGTCGCTTATACAGTCACTCTTTGTTCCCCTTGCGCCGCGACTGGCCTCCAAACACTTATTACATTAGTATTTCATATTTATACGTGAAGATCTAAAGTCACTTCACAAAAAAATCTTACCTGAATAAGTAGTATTTTGAAAAAAAAAATGTGTATCGAATTGAACGCACCACTACTACGGTCTCTAATTAGACAAATTTCAACTTCACTATACTGAAGTGTTTCTAATGTTAATTCAAAGTTACATCTCTTGTATAAATTTTATTGTGTTATGATGCGTGAAAACTACATAAGCATGAAAGAAAAAGGTAAAAAAGTGTATATTAGTAACTAGTAATGGATTCCGATTCCTAATGTTTTTTTAGAATCATTGGCTTTTTTCCTATTGGCTTACCTGGTGCATAGCTTGTTGGGCGGCCTGGGCAGCAGCTTGAGCGGCCCGTTTAGCCTGCTGCAGCTGCATCTCCTCTCCTTGCAGACCGACCTTCGCGTCTCGCACTTGCTGTTCCAGCCCTGATAAGATAACCTGTTTGCCTGCGAGCGCTGCTTGCGCGGTCGCACTGGACTGAGCTGCTGACTGCGCCAAAGTATTCTTAGCTACATACGCTGCCTGATAAGCTGCAGCTTGCTGGTTGCCAAGAGCGGTTTTGGCTTGATTAGCTGATCCAACAGCTATTGTCCTCAAGCCACTGCCCCGACTGAAACCTTTTTTAGCTGAGTTTCCTCCAGTGGCAGCAGCCTGTACGTCTTGGATGTAGGCGTCGTAGTGACTGGCGGACTCAGCTGGTTCTCTTGCCTGATTTGATTTTGAGCCGTCGTAGCCATCGTAGTTGTATTCGGCTCTCTGTTGGGAGTTCTGTTGGTTGATCGGTGCTGACGAGACGAAGGCGAGCGTCCCTGGGAAGAACACAATGTTTAAGCGATTTACTTAATCAGCTTCATCCCGCACACAGCAGGGTAGGCAGAGGGAACCTAGTGTTAAGACACTCCGTTCCCCACTTTCTGCCGAATTCTGGAGGCATTGCGTGTTGAGTGGCAGAACTCAACGCCGCGCTTAACCTCCACACTAGAGCTTATTAGAAATTAGAAATTGAGATATAAATTTAAGTAAATATTTCATCTCCTCGAGTGGGGATCGAACCCACAACCAGTCGGTTTTACAGTCACACCTCGTGCCGCTGCGCCACGACTGGCCTCAACTTACTTACTTACATTGCTAAATGACATGTAATTTAGAGACACAACTACTTTTTATAATTTTTCTAGTCATAAAACTATCCTGACCTTACTAAGTCACATTAATTTGAGAATAAAAAAAACAATACACGCCTATTAGCTATAAAAAATAAAATTAATTAAAGGCGTGTTTACACAATACAAATACTATTTATATTTATAAGGTCTATCATCCGAGCTAGTGTACCGTGACTTCGGTAACGCAGTGGTTCGGAAGTGCACACGCAGTTCCGATAGTCTTAGATAACACTTATGAATTAAATGTTCCGCTCCATTTCACTAAAACACCGCGTAATTCGCGTGTCTCATATTATTCGTCCCGTTACGTGGACGGTGCGTTGATTTTGATAACTAGTTCATTTTATATATTGATTGATTTGAATGTAAGTTGTTGAACGAATGTATTAAGTTTGTAGTTTATATAACCCACGTGCCCTCAATAGGACGTGCGCTCAATTTTTAAAACCTCCTATTTGGACAGGGTTTAGGGTTGATAGGAATAGGCAAGAAATCTCCTGAGTTATTAGTAAGTATGGGGGTCCCACAAGGGTCTATTCTGTAATTAATATTTATAAATTATTTACCATTTTTAGTTGGAAAGAACCATGAGATATTATTGTTAGCTGATGATACTTCATTATTTTTCAAAGTTAATAACTTACTATTGCGCAAATAAACTTCTTTCGATCTTTAATTTTCAGAACATCTAACATAAAAATTGTTAAAGCTGTCTATTCTAAGGTATTTCTCGGTACCATACTCGTACTCACCATTGACTCCAAATTACAATGGGGACCTCATATTGATGGATTGGTAAATAGACATAACTCAGCAACTTTGGCAATTAAAAAAATTAGACTATTAACTGATGTGGAAACAGCTCGCCTTGTTTACTTCAGCTACTATCATAAGTAGTATGTGCTATAACATTCTACTTTACTCCGTCCAGTATTCAATATTTTTTTTGTAGAAGCGAGCTATATGTGCAACTTATAACTTTAGCCTTAAAGATTCGTTAAGGCAAAATTTAAAGAAATTAAAATATTGACAGTTGCATATCAACACATTTTTGAAAATGCTATGTACGTTAAGAAAAATATTAATGATCTTACCAAAATTGGTGATATATATACAATAATAACACTAGAAATAGGAGTAAGCTTATCGCACCTGTAACCCGATTGCATCAAGTCCGTACTTCTTTTATTTGATTCCAGAAAACGTCCAAGAATGTTATATATCACAATTTAAAAGGGTTATGAAAAGACGTTTGTGTGTTAAAGGCTATTACCAAATTAGTGATTTTATATCTATTTGTAGCTCTGGAAATGCGTATTGCAACCGATAGCATGGTTAGCGCTGCCTTAGCTGCATTGATGAGATGGCGAATTGATGGCGATTGTACACAATGTAGTGGTACCGACGCTGATATGTGGCAGCGAAACAATAGTATTACAGAAGAAGAATGAAAGAATGATGAATGCTGTGAAGATTTGATCTCTTCGTAGGATATACGGAGTCAGCTTATCTGACTGAATCCGTAATGAAGTTATAAACAGAATGATAGATACTAATGAGGATATCACGGTGAGAATGAAGAAGAACACGTTGCTCTTAGCTGGTTTGGACACGTCAAATGAATGAGCGATGAAAGAATGGCATAAAAGATTTATGATGAAAGGTGAACGGTAAGTGAGGTAGGGAGAGACCTGAGTTGACTTTCGGAAACACAGTATTAAGCATACTGGAGGAAGATCACGTAAAAAGCATGAGGATCACCCGGATGGCATGTATGAAGAGGTCGATGTCAATAGACGAGGCAAAAGAGATATGTAGAGACCATAGCGTTTGACGCTCCGTTCTCTCTGACTACACCTACTGAACTACTGAAGGGTGAAACTAAATTAAGTGATTTTTTAAATGATAACACGTCTCGGGAATAGAATGCTCACTCCAATGTGTTTCAAAGGTGATTTTCTCAAATATTTAAATTTGTTTTTGTATAATTGGTTTAAAAAAGAAAGTCCCGCTAAGTTATTTGCGCCGGTTTGTTTTGCTCTGAGACAATCACTTTAGTAAACTGATGGAAAATTACTTGATGTTGACAAAATAGAAACCATGTAACTTTTATTTTAAATAAAATTATTTGACTTTGAAAACTCATTATACAAAGTTATAAAATGTATGCCCTTATAAAATGTCGGTAAAAAATCACACAGGAATAATATGTCATTACTGTCTTTATATATTAATAGAAAAGATTTCTTTATTTCCTTCTGATTTGTCACACGATTTTGAACTTAAGCATAACCTAAAAAAATATAAAATTACTGAAAACTAAACTACTAAATTTTTTTAAACTTTAGAAAATTTATTGAAAATTGTAATGCTGTATTGAACTCTTATAACAAAAAAAAATACCTTTGACTGTGAATGTGACGGTTGTATGTTCAATTCTCACTCGAAGGTAACAGTTATTTTTATACCCTCGCTTGATGCTTGGCAACAAGACGAAGAAAGTTGAGGATCACCACGAAACTTTGAATATCTGGAAAATTGGGCGGAACGTAGGGTAGTAGTGTCATAGCACTAAGTTTCTTCTGTCTACCCTGCTATATGCGGATGAAGATATGGACGATATTCTATAATTGAATTGTTTTTTTAATTTTAATCAGTACTGTAAAATTAATTTATATTAAAATTATTTTATTGCTGCGAAATTAAATAAAAAAATGCTGTGATATTCTTTAGATTTAATTACCTAGATTATGCATAAATAAATATCGTGGCATACGTGATTTTCAATCAAAAAATGGCGTTTGAAAATGGAGGAAATGTAAATATCAAAAATATATAATTTCCTCCAGTGGAAATCAAATTCACAACCTGTTGCTTGTGCAGGGATACAAGCAACGGGCTACACGAAATTTATAACATAATTATCGCAAATTTTCAGTCTTCGACTGGCTCAGTAGAATGCGGTCTTAAATTCATCACTAAACACACAATAATAGTAAAATGGTTAGCAGTTCTCTTAGTATATTAAATATAAAGTATTGATTTTCTTGAGGTAGCCCATAACCTTTCAATACAAGTTCAAAGGTAACTCTATACTACCGACGTTCTGACATGAAAGTCATATCAAATTACATTACATACATAAAAAAACCGCAATCTATTCCTTTAACTTAACACATATACTAATATATTTTATAGATAAAAAATGTAGTAAAAGGAAAAATTTAACGCATATTAAAATGACTTTATTTTTTTTATTAGAATTAAGTCAGGACCTGTATATTCTTCGAGGCCCGTAAAATATAAATGAGTCCCGACTGTTAATACTAATTGTTGTTTAGGTTTTGTTCTATGCAGTCGGGTTTTATGTTTTTTAATAATATATATTGTTTTATTTTTAGTGTTTTTTTTCTATTTATATTTATAATGAATAGGGAATGGTAGAGTTCCAAAGGGAATGGAGAGTCACACTAGGTTCCCAGGTCCCTTTTGCTTACCCTGCTGTATGCAGGATACAGCGTGAATCTAAACAAAATGGCTGGCTCGTTATATATTAAATCGTTAAAACTCACTCCGTTGCATACGTTCCGCTGAACTTTGGATGCGTTGCGTGTTGGGTGGCGGAACTCAACGCCGCGCTTTTATAAATTTATATAAATATTTAATTTCCTCGAGTGGGGATCGAACCCATAACAGTCGCGTTCACAGTCACACTTTATGTCCCTGCGCCACGACTGGTCTATTATATACTGGCTTATTTGGGAGCGGTTAATGAACAGAGGCCCTAGTGTCCCGCCGTTCTTCATTGCCAATTTAGAGGTGGAACTCAACGTCGCGCTTAAGGTAACATTTTAAATTGTCTATTTCTGTAATGTTATATAGAAAGCATTTATATAGTTTTATATAGCAAATATTTACATTATACAACCGCAATCTATTCTTTTACAAATATACCTACTAATAATAGGTATATATTTGTGTAGTAAAAAGTTAAATTGCATGTATATTAATATGACTTTGGTTCATTAGGTTTTGGTCCTTACTGTTAATTTCTTCTAGCCCCGTAAAATTTAAATGGGTCCCGACTGTTAATCCTGGCTTGTTTTTTTTTCTTTTTAGTTTTATGCAGTTGGGTTTATTTATTTTTTTTATTTTCAGCATAATTTACGAATGTACGTTCGTAAGCTCAATGATAAATACATTTTGTTATTTATTTTTTATCATTTATAGTTTCATCTATTTATATTTCTAATTACGAAATTTACAAAATAATTTTACCAAAGATGGCTTTTTTTAAATATTATAATAATGATAATATCATTAACATATAAATAAAATAATTATATAATTAGTAAATATATTATTAAATATTATTGTTATATTAAATACAAATTTAAATATTAAATACTCACCAACGCACAACAAAACCGTAAAAGACTTCATTTCCAGTTGAACTGAAAACACAATTTTCGATTATTAACACTATTCTTTTATTCAAAAAATCTATTTTACTACAAAAAGAAGGAATAAAAAATCACTAAAAAAACACTGTATACCTTCCAAAACTTTCACAGAATAATTTATTTGGTATTGGGGTCCAAAGTACCCCTAGCTCGAGTAGTGAGGCAATGTGCTGAGGTTCCGAGAGCATTCCTATTTATAGAGAATGTTCCACTGCAACCGGCCACTATTAGATAAGTTCAAAGAGCTGCATTGTTTTTTTGAATCACGATATTTTTGCGTTATTTATTGTTGTGAATTTGAAAATCCTAAATCCACAATGCCAGTGATGTAATTGGCTTATTATTATTTATAATTTTAATTTGTTTCGTTATGGTGATAACTGGTTTATTTTGACCTACTTTTTTTCGTTGCTCTATTTTATAAAAGAATGTTAAAATAAATCAGCTTCACGCTGTATCCTGCATATAGCAGGGTAGGCAGAGGGAACCTAGTGTTAAGACACTACGTTCCCCACTTTCTGCCGAATTCTGGAGGCGTTGCGTGTTGAGTGGCAGAACTCAAAGCCGCGGGTTGCTTCGACACCAGAGCAAAGAAACGGAAATATAAATTTAAGTAAATATTTCATCTCCTCGAGTGGGGATCGAACCCACAACCAATCGGTTTTACAGTCACACTTTGTGCCGCTACGCCACGACCGGCCTCAAAAGAAAGTTTCTGTTTAATAATTAGAAAGATATACTTAATTATTTATGTTCTAATTTAATTTTCTATCTATTATATATATTAAAATGTATATGCTAAGCTGTTAAGTACACATATTTATAGCCATTTACATAATAATTAAATAACCAACCTGTGAATAAAATAAAAATAATATAAAATTTTATATTTATTTCTATCTATGAATAATTTAATTTCAATTCACTAAAAAAAAAGTTAAAAAATTATTAATTTTTTAAATGTTGTATCAGCACTGGTGGTGTACCAAGGGTGCAAAGTGTGACGCAAAATTATATCATTTGATAGATATTGTTGTAATTACAAATAGACAGCAAATTACTTTGCATTACATTTGTGTGTTTAATCTTTTTGGTGATGTCAGAAACGTAATTGTGGCGAATATTGATTTATCTAGTGTTACACAGATAATTTAGTGGCAAGACACTCCATTGTCATTTAATCAAAAAATCAGCTTCACGCTGTATCCCGCACACAGCAGGGTAGGCAGAGGGAACCTAGTGTTAAGGCACTCCGTTCCCTACTTTCCGTCAATTTCTGGAGGCATTGCGTGTTGAGTGGCAGCACTCAACGCCGCGCCTCGACACCAGAGCGAAGAAATGGAAATATAAATTTAAGTAAGTATTTCATCTCCTCGAGTGGGGACCGAACCCACAACCAGTCGACTTACAGGCACACTTTGTGCCCCTGCGCCACGACTGGCCTCAATTCTCTTAACATTGTCATTTGTTCAGAGATATTGTGACAGATAAAGTCACTCATTCATATCACCCGTGCCTATTAACTTTTTTTTTTCAATTTTCTAACTCACGCACCCTACAGTAGCCATAAACAAAACACTCTATTTTCGATTTTCTGTCTAAATTCTAGAAATTGTGTAGTGGCGAAACTCACCGTCGATTTGTCTAGAAAGATAGCAGTATAGTGAAATTATAAAAATATTTGTACATAAAAAAAAATACTTTATTTGTACATATTACTATTATTAGAGTTTAAAGCTTAATGTTTACCACGGGGCACATCGGATAAAGCATGATCGTTTTTATGATTATTTAGTGTTATTCCACACTTAGGAAAGATAAATACTTTTTTAGAAAACGTATAAAAATTTCGACTTAGCTCGATGGGAACGTATGGCTTAGCGGTCAGAGCGCCTGGTCGGTTTCCAGGATAAGAAATAAGTTTTTAAGCAATAATAAATTAATAAATAAAATAAAAATGACAATAAATTAATAAATTTCTATACTTTAATAAGCAAATAATTCTAGGTATGTAGATTTGAAATGTATAATGAGAAAATCTTCTTCCTATATAATAATTTACATTACCGAACATAGGAAATGTTAAAGTTATGATCATTTTAAACCGAAAGTTACACAAACAAACAGTTAAAGCAAAGTAATAATTAAAGCGCATAATATGTATAACACAGGTAACTTAACTACAGGAACATAGCTATTTAGACAGTTACTAGTATTAGTTCACCTAGGGAACGGAAACTTCTCAATGAGAACAGAGACATACACTAGGTTCCCAGGTCCCCTGCGCTTAGTACGTCATGTGTGGGATTCTTTCTAAATTTCATGGCATCTAATGTCTCTTAAATGCAACAAAATGGTCTAGCTAGTTCGGCAACTAGATGATATTAGATCCTTTCTTCATAATGATTTAGAAAACGTATAAAAAATTGAACGTAGCGAGATTAGAACTCGCGCCTCTTGGTAACCGTCCAAGCGCTCTGACCACTAAGCCATACGCTCTCGTCAATCTACGTCGGAATTTTTATACGTTTGTTACAACTCATACTGTTAGTATCTCTGTAGAGAGATTGTTACAAATTTCCTCTACCTTTATTTGGCAAGAGAATGCCATTTATTTATTTTTTTGCTTTTGTTATAGTGTTATTCTCCATTTATTTAGAAAACGTGTAATTATTTTTCTTTATTTCTTTCAACATTCCTAAAGCTATATATATTTTAGTTACCACTCGAGTTAGCTAATATCGTTCAAAAATATAATGAACACATTTTCTAATTTATAGAAACGTATTTTTCAAATAATGATACTGTAATTTTATCGACTTCATTTCAACACGTCTAGATAATAAGTTGTTACGTAACATTTATTTTCAGTTTCAAATTTTATTCTACATAGCTGGGGCTAGGCAAAGAGGAGAGAGAGAGAGACTTAGTGTCACTCGGTACTCCATTACTGGTTAAGAGACAGAATTCAACGTTAAAACACTCCGTTTCACATCGTCCTATTGTTGCGATATTGTGTGTTAAGTGGCGGAACTCAACGCCGCTCTTAATGTAAAATTTTTAATTATCTCCCTGTATATAGCAAACATTTATCTAGTGTTACTTAATATTTAGGGTTAAAGAACAATATTTAAATGTCAATTAACATCTCTGAAGGTGGCTGGAAGTCGTTAGGAGTTAGGTTTTTTGAACTTATACGTATATAATTCAAAGAAAAAAAATCTTAAAATCATAGCTGCGCTGCCATCTAACTACGGTGACGGTTCTATAGATATATAATAATTTAAGGTCTGACACACGTCCAGAATTCGGCTGAAAATGGGAACGGAAGTATCTTAACCTCTGTCTATGTGTGGGATAAAAAAGTTCCATATGTATATACGAATCAATCGTTAACATCATCATCATCATCAGGTGATGCCTAAAATAAGAAATGAAATTTATCTACAAGTTATGCTTAAATGTTGCAAAACCTAGGAAGTAAATCTTATTAAATAACTTGAAAGTAATATTATTATCAAATCGTGCGATAAATCAGCTACGATTGGGAAATAAAAAGTGTCAAAAAGGATGATCGTGCACCAAAAATCGATCTAAATCGGCATCCATTGTTGTTGATAACCGTAAAACTTGATATTATATTATTTCGTGAAAGCTGTATCTTCTAAATCAACTTTATAGTTAGACCGAGAGCACGTAGTGTCAAGACACTCTGTTCCTCATTTTCCGTCGAATTCTGGAGGCATTGCGTTTTGAGTGGCGGAACTAAACGCCACGTTTTGCGTCGACACCGGAACGAAGAAAGGAAAATAAACATTTATATTAATATTTAATATGCTTGAGTGGGGATCGAACCCACAACCAGCCCCGTTTACAGTCACTCATTTGTGCCCCTGCGCTATGACTCGCCTCAAATATAGCTTCTGAATATATAAGAAAGCTATTTCTCTTATTTTTCCGAATATCAAGCTCAGTAAACCTATAAAATAATACTAAGACAATCCGTTTCTTCCTCACTTTCCGCCCAAGTTTATAAGACATTGCGTTGAGTGGCGGAACTCAACGTTGCGTTTTGTCATCCATAGCGAGGAAAAATAATTTCAATATTACAACTCTCCTGTCTCTCCGGTTTCCTCTCCATCTTATTACAGTTCGGCGCTATAAAGTTAGGCGTATCAATGTAGGCAATATTTGGGGAAAGTATGCGTTGACCCAACCTTGGCCGCGCGCAGGTGCTATAAGAAATAGTACTTGAAGTTAGTCTAAACAATCAAATTATATTTAATTTAAATAAATTAATAATAAAAACCTTTTAATTGTTATAAAGCAGAAATTCGTCCTTGTCTTCTCTTTATTTGAGATTTTTCTAAGTCTAAGTTACTCGATCACTGCACTCAGCGCTGAAATCGGAGAATGGATTGTTCAATCACTAGGTTGTCTCTGACTTTTCTGTTGAAAAAGTAAAACGTAAAAAAAATTTTTAACAAAAAAACGGACTACAAACAGTAAGTAAACTATAAAAATTTAAGACTTGTGTGATTTTCTCGTAGATAACATTTTCCGAACTGGACGGGTTGTGGATTTGATCCCCACTCGAGGAAATGAAATACTTTTTTAAATGTATAGTTTATTTCTTCGCTCTGGTGTCGAGGAGTTGAGTTCCTCCACTTAACACGCAATGCCTCCAAAATTCGGTGAAAATGGAGAATGGATTCTTTTTTAACTCTAGGTTGCATTTGTCTAATTATTATACAAAAAAATTAGGGTCCTCGAAGGGCCTTAAAGAAGTTTGACGACAGCGGAAGAAGAGAAAGCTATATACCTTGAACCATAGACTGACCGTGACCGTTGCGTTAACCATTTAACTATATCGGTCTGAAAATAAACGTAATTAAAAAAATATGTAAAAAAGCTACTATGCGAATTCATAATAGTAATATTTCCGTCCGACTACAAAATAGACATATTGAATGATAAGAAAATTAAAAATCTATATTTAAGTATTAAAACTGAAAATGTATATAATAAAACTGTAGTAAGTTTTGCAAAATGAAGGTTAACTAAACAAAAAGCCAGTCATGGTGCAGGGGCAGTAGCGTGTGACTCTGCAGGTTGTGGGTTCGATTCCCAGTTGATATTTGATATTTAATATTTTAAAGACTGACTTAGCATTTTAACGTTGGCTCCTTCTGCATATCGTGCTACAAGCGGAATACAGGATACTACTGAAAAAAAAAATAGAAATAATGTGTGATTATTATCTAAACAAGAAATACATAGGGTATTTAGTAAAACAAAATTAATATAACAAAAAAATAAGGGTTTACATACTAAAGCGCCGTAACAGAACCGTGGACGGTTCTGTTACGGCTCCATCTTGATCCAAAAATATTCAAGGCAAATTCTCCATCTCAAGTTATAATCATCTGGTACAAAAACCCTGTAATTTTATAACAGACATTTCAATTTAAGTCTGATTTTACAAACCAAACCGCAACATGATTCTAAAAAAATAATATAACTTAGTTCCAATTACTTAAATATAAAACTAAAAGGCATCATATACTAATTAGTAATTACAATATATATATAATAGTATCTACGAAATAAATAAAAAGAATATAAATTAACAATGGACTTACAAATACCTATAAGCATTTATATAAAATTAAAACTTTAAATACAAATAATAATTCAATCTATTTCATATCACCTAAAAGTATCTATAATTAAAAATATGAATCTTACAACACTTACCCAATCTGGGGTCTATTGTACCTTTATGTAACCAATACACGCTTATACAACCATTTAAATATTTTTAAAAATAAGAAATAGATATTTTTTTCAATCTATTTTTCTATAAAGCACTTCGAAATTGAAATGAGCTGTCGGCTCTCCGCTCCTCACAATCACGCGACGCCGTATCGCATCCTACCTACATTTACTAATATTGTTTAAAATAAAATTACCCGCGATAATGTTTTTTCAAAAAACTATAAAAATATTATAAAACTAGCGGCCCGCCCACGGCTTCGCCCGCTTAAAATACATGATTATTGATTTAAGCAGAATTGATTGACAACTATAATAAAATAAAATAAATAAATAAATCAGCTTCACGCTGTATCCCGCACACAGCAGGGTAGGCAGAGGGAACCTAGTGTTAAGACACTCCGTTCCCCTCTTTCTGCCGAATTCTGGAGGCATTGCGTGTTGAGTAGCAGAACTCAACGCCGCGCTTAACCTCGACATCAGAGCGAAGAAATGGAAATATAAATTTAAGTAAATATTTCATCTCCTCGAGTGGGGATCGAACCCACAACCAGTCAGTTTTGCAGTCACACCTCGTGCCGCTGCGCCACGC
>JAATLQ010032190.1:0-13356 GCA_013421005.1 Heliconius erato x Heliconius himera | reverse complement strand
TATCACATTATATTTATTATACATTTGGTACGAGTCTTTATGTGCATCATATTCATTTGTACCGTAGTACTTAATAGTTCGACTCGACCGCTGCCTTCCGAGCATCACCACCACCTATATATACGAAACGACGTTCGCGACACTCGGGACGACAATACACGCACTCGTCTCGATTAATATTTTATTCAAAATATATAGTTTGTATTATTCATAATTAACTATGTTATTTATTTGTATTGCCATGCATATTGTATTTTATTTATTTATTTATTTTTAACTTATACCATAGGTACATACTGTTACATTCAACCCCCTAAATTCTATGGAGTTCATCGAAATAGAATTTACATTTATTTATTTATATATTTATTTATTTATTACCAACCCCCAGACTGAGCAACCCCCCAACTTTACCATACTTTGTTTTCACAATTCCCAAACATGAATATTCCTTACAGTATTAAAACACTCTGTATTTCCTTTCCCGCACTCTTTCGCGGCAATGCCTATCGAGTGGCGGGTTTTAACACCGTGCTTAATCTTGCTAGAAAGAAGGAGGAAATAAATATAATTTAAATAGTTTAATTATTCTCTCTCGTAGCGCCATAAATTAAGAACTGAACTAAACTGACAGTTCTTTACAGATTTATGGCGCTACGAGCGCGCCACCCGTCTGGGTCTCGACTCCGGGACTACTTACAGACTGACGCTTTCCCATTGCGCCACGATATACTCGTAATAATACTTTGTATTTACTCTATGCTTTATATATTATAAACATGAAAAAGTTGTTAGTTTGGTTGGACGCGCTAAGCTGAGGAACTTGGATTTGAAAAAATTGTTTTGGAACTGATAATATAGAGGGACACTATATTACATATGTTATATATTACATGACGTTCGTTTGTTTTTTAGAACTCTTAGTTTATAATTATCATAGTCAACTGTGACTGGTATTTGATTCCAATTGAAATATACCAAAATAATATATTTATAACATTGTTAGTTAAGGGTGGCGTTGAGTTACGCCACCCAACACGCAATGCGTCCAGAATTCGGCAGAAAATGCGGAAGTATCTTAATGGAAATAGAGTGTCTTTGCACAAGGTTTCCAGGCTCCCTCTGTCAACCCTGCTGTATGCGGCATATAATGTAAAGCTACAGAAACGATATTACTTAAACAAAACAATAATAGTTAAAGTAATTTCAGCTCCCTAAATATACCTACTTATCCTACAATCCTTTCTATTTAGATGTTAATTTTTTTATTTAAACCCTAAAGCACTATCAGGTTTCATTAGTAGTGTCGAATGGCTTGATTTTATAGTGTAGTAGAATTGAGGGTAACTTATTTTTTACTTTTTATTTGTTTTATTTACTAAAATATTATTTATCTATGCTTATAAAAATAAATTAAAATAAATTAAAAAGGATAACATAAAGTAAACATAATCAAATATTTAATTTTTTCCTAATTTGAATTGAGTTTCGCAACGCAACACGCAACGCCTCTAGAATTCGGTGGACAGTGAGGAACGGAAGTGTTTTAATGGGAATGGAGTAACTTAACACTAGATTCCCAAGTTCCCGCTGCCAACTCTGCTATGTGCTGGTTCCAGTGAGAAGGTAAAAAACGATTGTTAATAATCATACATACCTAAACTAAAGTAAATGTTATGACAACCTATGTCAAAACTATTTTGCAAATTTCGATATTGCTTAATAAGAAATTAATTAATGATTTAGTTGTCAGAGATAGAAATTTATATACACTTTTACATATTTTCCTGTCTATAGGTATATGTATGTTATGTGGAATAATACATTATATAAAATATAAAAAATAAATTCAGATTGAGGTGTTATTTGCAAGCAAAGCTGTATTTTATCTTATTTGATCAGAATTGAACACACAGCCCTCTTGACAAACTAACCAATATAATCATCAAATCAAATAAAAAGCTAAATAAAATGTAAATACGTATAAAGTATCGTTCCCACATTAACATAGCGTACAGTGTTAGATTGAGTTATCCATGATCGGACATTCCAACGGAATGTTTGGTTTTTTACACGTTCTACTGTTTTTTTTTATTTTATTGCTTCTCGATGTATTATAATAGGGTAGGCAGTTGGAACTAAGTGTTAAGACACTCCGTTCCCTAATTTCCGCTTAATTTTCTATACTTACATGGTGAATTCAACGTCGCATTTCGTCTTGTTACGAGAGCAAGTAAATAAGAAGTCATTTCCCTGGGTGGGAATCAAATTCACAACTTTGGTGTATGACTGTTACATTTTTTTTTGAAAAAGAAAAAAAGATATAAAGCAAAAAAGAAGATAAAAAGTGATTGTTTCAATCTACGTCTTATAACTGACGTGAGCTGTTTAACTGGCTGACTGGAAGACATACATACATAATCGCGAATTCAAATGCAATTTCTTATAAAGTGATTTATTTTATTTTACTAGCTCTGCATTGGTAAAAAAAACAAAGCGCGGCGTAGAGTTCCGCCATTCTATACGCAATGTTTTAAAATTTTGGCTTTGCGTGAAGAAAAAATGTATTTCTTAATAATAGTGTTTAATACAGCGTGAAAGTAAAAAACAAACCAAGTAAGCCTAATAAAACACGACGAGCAGGAACGACACCACGTTATTTAATATATGTTTCTTTTTAATGTCTAGCCTTGGTTAATTTATTATCTAATAAGTTTATTTATAGTATAGTAATAGCGGTGTTGGGTGTCACTTTGAGGTACCATGTGCTGGGTTCGATTAATTTTATGTGATGTATCTATCTGTTAATGTTTTATTTCTAACTTTTTCTTCTTGTTTATTCTTCTAATCTTATGTTCTTACTATGGTAAGAATTATTTACTTATATGGAACGATCTTGTTTCTTTTAATGTCTGCCTGTAAGCATTATACTGTAGGCTCTCTTCCCAATTGGGCTAATGTTCTGGCCAGGCATAGCGCGGCGTTGAGTTCCACCACTCAAAGCATATTTTCTCGAATTTTGACATTAGGTTCTGTCTGCCTATCCTGCTGCGGGATAAAATATAATATAATGCAGGATAAATAAAATTAAGCTGGGAAGAAATTTATAAAAGGAAAACTAGAGGGTCGCAGATACGAATTTATTTAAATATCGTTTTATTTTTTATTCGTTTTATTTGATTTGGTTTAATAATTCATTTTATTAATTTAATAGTTATTATGTTAAAATCGCTTTGATAAAAATTGTTTATTTTTTAGCGTTCGCCGTAACCGGCTTGTCTTATACGTACCGCAAATATAGATAAATAAGTTAATATTTTTTTTTTTTCAAAAATAAATGAATCGATTCTTAAACTACGTATCGAAATGTTACCATTAAATTAAATCGATTATAACAGATTATAAAAATAAACTAAGTCGTACCTATAATACAATAAATGGAGGTGTGAATGTGAATCACGTCGCGACGGGGAGTCCCCTAAACAAAACGATATGCGGAACCCGGAGATTTGATTGATTGTCTGTATTGACATAAGTTATGATTCACTTCACGCTTGCTTAGCCCTGAGAATCTTTGAAATTAATATGTAGATATTATTTTTATTTTTTTTGTGTTTTTATCGCTCTTTTTACTTTGCAGAGATTTTCTCTTTTTCTCTTATGAGTAGAGTTAAAACACTCCGAAATCTGCATGTTTTGATATGAATCTGTGCTTTGTACTCGTTTGCGCGACGCAAAAGAGAGTAACCTTAGTGATTGGATAGATGAATATCATTAGAAATCAACTTTGATTGCTTGTTTGTACTCAAAGCTTTCCCTGTAGGGAAAGCTTTGAGTGCAGCTACAGTTATTTACGGAATGTCTTAATATTAGGTGTTCATGTTCTATCTGCCTGCTCCGCTAAGATGGAATGTTTCATAGATATTGATTTTTGTATCAATAAAGTAACCTGATAAAATTATAAAACCACGTGAAAGATTATTTCGTTCTCCGTTTTCTGTTAAAGCAATGTTTAAACCAGAACTTACAAATAATACAACAAACAATATTTTTTTTGCGTCGATTTCTACCCCGCATTTAGAAGGGTGGGTAGAGGGAGCCTAGAGAAAAAGAAAATCGAACCTGGACCTTTCCATGTCTACACTACTACTACCAAGTAGATTAACAGTCTACAGTCTATCCGTCAGTGCGTTGGCGATATCGGCGCATCATTCGAGGAACTTCCCGCTGCGATGTAATTCACAACTCACACCTTCTAACTTGGATTGTTTCTTAGCGTTTGGTCTTGATACTTCATCATCATCATTTTTTTGGCATAAGAAAGATATTACATATCATAGACCTCCGTGGCGAAACGGCAGTAGTATTTGACTGTAAACGTGACAGTTGTGTGTTCGATTCCCAGTCAGAAAAGAAAGTTTTTATTTTGTCGTTTTTATTATAAGACAAAGTGTGTACCTCCAATCAACACGCAACTTCTTAAAATTTGGGGGGGAGGGTCGTTTAGTACAGATAATGGAGTTTTAGCCTTATCACTAATGTCCCTTCTGCCTGCTATATGCGGACGGAATACAGCGTGAAGTTATAAAAAAAAAAAAATAAATAATATATTAAAATGATCAGTAAATACATGAAAAGTATCAAAACCATTCACCAACAGTGTAACATAATATATTGATGATGCTGTAACACTCTATTGTGATCTTTTGTTAGATTATGATAAGGGAGATAAGTTATTCTTCTTAATATAAATGTCTGTCCGTCTGTCGAGCTCGCCCAGTATGGAAGTTATTCTTTATTGGATATATAAATATTATGTTGTCTTTGTAATTTTATTGTAATAAATAAGTATTAATGCCAATTATTAAAAATGGTTATGGTGTAGTGGTGCAGTGTAGGTTGTGATAGTTTTGTGTTCGATCCGCATTTGGAGTAAGGTCAGAATATAGCACAACGCGGGGTTTTTCCACTTTGCCATGCAAAGCTACCGAAATTGGCTTAAAAAATGCAATATAGCGAAATTTCGTAAAATTAAATATTTTTTTGCTGGGCGATTGTAATAATAAGAAAATTATATAAGTTAAACCGTTGCGTAGCTTTATAATTATGAGTTCAATTCTCATTCTTCAGAATATATGTTATTGTTTCAGCTGTCAAATATGGCGTGACACGTAGTGTAACTGTAAATTCCGTTATTATCTCGCTCTGGTTACAATACAAAGTGCGGCGTTAAATTCCACCAGACAACACCAATTTATTTTCAATATTTTGAAAATTTGGGAGCTTGTGGGGTACGGTGTGTCTTAATACTAGTTTCCTTTTGCCAACAGTGCCAATACGAGATATAATATAAAATTTTAAAAAATCTACTATATACGGCGTTACGCTTTCCTACTTCATATCTTTATTCTATATCTGTACCATACACACTGATCTTTCTGCCTATCTTACAAATTATCGAATATATAAGTAGATAGCAATATATTACATACAATTTTATAACAAGTTTTTATGAAAACATGTTTTATTTCCGGTTGTGTAATGTAATACGACAGCATTAGTTAACCATTCATATAAATTATAAAATATCACTGACGCAGTGGCACAAGCGCGTGAATGTACACGCGACGGTTGTGGGTTCGATTCCCCAGTCGGGGGAATGCAATATTTAATATTTTCATTTCTTCGCTGCAGTAACAAGATACAGCGGACTGTTCAGTTTCGTCACTCAACAAGCAACGTTTTGAAAAATCAAGGGAAAGAAGGAAACGGAATATCTTAAAACTAGGTTCCTACCCTGTTATTTGTGGGACATAGCGTGAAGCTGAAAAAAAATGAAATCCATTAACGCTGATGAAATCGATTAACGCTTTATAACCAATAAAAACCTATTGAAATCCAACACAAATCTTGTAAAATCGAATTTTATTCCTCATTTAATCGATGTTTAAATTTAAAATTGCATTTTATTAGCATTTGTATCGTAGTATAATATAAATGTTACGATTTATCCGATTTTGTAAATAAGTGTCTTTGGGCGACCATTTATCACTTTAAATCGATTATAGTAAATCACGTGATGTGTTTAATATGAAAAATGAACTTTATTTTAAAGTGTTTTGGTTGATTTTCGGTTGTTTTCTAGGTTTTAAGTAACTGCGTAGGCGCAAACTGCTATTGTTCAACAATCTTGGGCAATAGGGATGTGTGAATAAGTTTATTCCTATAGATAGTTTTACTACAATTTAAGGGTTTCTTGTTATTAAATCATTTATTATAGGTTGGAATACCACATGTGAGAGACATCCCTGAGATTTACCACAATCTGACTATAAAAAAACCAGACAAGCGCGAGTCGGGTACACCCACCCGAGCATCTCGACCTTTTTCAGAAATTCAAGCTTAGCTAAACCAGAACCCTTTCATCTGATACCTTACTTGAACTAGCGGCTTTAAAACCAATTTTTTCCTACCTTTAAAGGCTTTAATATTTTAGGATTGATAAATTTGTAAATGTATAGTTATCAGATTTATTCTCGAACTAGTACTACATGTAGAAGCTAGCGGCCAAATTTCATAATTCTAGGTCAACCAGAAGTATCCTATGAATTTTGATTACCTTTATAGTAGTAGTCCTAATAGCCATATCTTTTTTTTAAATAAATATAGAAATACGTTTTTTTCAGGAAATTATGGGACCGTAGATCTGAGTATATAGTTTGAATTTCAACTCGATATTTCCAAGTGTTCCTTAGATAAAGGCTTTTTACAGGAACACAAACGGACAGACGTACAACAAAATGATCTTATAAGGTTTCCTTTTTTCCTTAAAAAGTACAGAACTACAATTGAAATTCAATTCAATTAAATCAGGCGCGGCGTTGAGTTACGCCACTAATATTTCGAATTCAGATGGAGGACTACTCAATTTTCCATCTCCAAATAATTCTATTTGACCTTATACCTATGGGATAAAACGTGAAGCTAAAGAAAGAACAATATTTTATGTTAAATAATGAAGGAAGTAAACTTTATGGACCTGCGTGATCTAACAACAATGTTATCTATACTTATAATAAAATCGTAACTAATCGGTCTCTGTACATGGACCAGAAAAACTAGCAAATTTATTAATATAATGGGACCCAAAAACAATTTAAATAAAAATAAATCAGCTTCACGCTGTATCCCGCACACAGCAGGGTAGGCAGAGGGAACCTAGTGTTAAAACACTCCTCCTCCTCACTTTCTGCCGAATTCTGGAGGCATTGCATTTATATTTTCATTTCTTAGCTCTGGTGTCGAGGTAAAACGCGATGCCTCCAAAAATCGGCGGAATGTGAGGAACGGAGTGTCTTACCACTATGTTTTCTCTGCCTGCTCTGCTGTGTGCGGCATACACTTTCCGCCGGCTGGCTTTTTTTAAGTACCAATAAATTAGCAAAAGCTTTAATTACCATTTACTATCTAATTATTTTGATGAATTAAGTATAATGGAAGCCGTCGTAGTCCGGTGGTATAAACTGGTGGTGAAATAAAACGAAAAATCCCATTTAATTGCTGCCCTAGAAATCACTCTCCAAGGGCTCTCTCTACATACCTTATTAACACGCTTTTATTAAGTTGAGCTGTTGCTGCGTTATAAAACCTAAGTATCTGAACTACACGCACTTCTAATTGTTGTATCATCATTAAACTTGGCAATTATATAGATGACAATACAATGTTATGGTTCTATCGAACTGGTCTGATGATGGAACTGGAAGATGACTGATGGAACTTTGGGCTGCCTTTTAGTAAGCATATCGAATTTGCACTCATTACATTCGTTTTATTTTAGTATTTAAAACTATTAATTTCATTTATTTTATCTTTTTACGTTACGTAGTTGCGGCTGTGTGTCGTCTGAATATCTGTTAAAAGTACTCGTATGTATTACAAAAATTGGCCTATATCGGTGGAAACTGACTTTACTTTATTTAATTTTTGCTTCATACTGTATCACGCTGTAGGCTGACTGAACCTAGGAACCTAATATTAAGGTACTCCGCTCCCATTAAGACACTTCCGTGTCTCACTTTCCACCGGCATTGCTTATTTAGAAATTAGACTAAAGTATGCCATATCCACTATTACTATATCCAAGTCACCGATGTCATTTGATAAGGCGCGTTTATTTATTATCTTTTCCATGTCATTTTACAACCATAAAATCTTCATTCCTATGAATCAACAGCAAATTGTGGTATTTATGCGCGATATATGACACCAGTATAGCTCAGTTGCCATGTAAACAAACGTGGTGGGAGTGGATTCAAAGAACTTGGAATAACATTATAGATGTATTTAAATCAATATACAGGTGTGTGACTGTAATTGCGATGGTTGTGGGTTTGATGCTCACTCGTGAGAATGAAATATTTAATATTTTAATTTCTTTCCAAAGTGTTTTAATACTACGTTTATTTTGCCTTATGCGTCGTGCGAAATACAACGTGAAACTAAAAACATTTACTTTTTATTTACCCATTTACTATTTAAAATCTGTTCTTTTTAGAAGTTGTTATTGAGGAACGGAGAGATTTAACTCTTTTCTCACAATATTAAAGCAGATATTTAAAAATTAAAATAAATATAATATTACAAAACAAAGCATTTCCACGATGAATTTTAGCCATAAATCAATTTAAATACGGAATTTTGTATCGTTTATTTAAATTTTTGTCATAAAATTTGGTTGTTTATGCAAGTTTTATACGTTTATGTGTTTAATATTAGTGTTAAATTATCTTTTTAGAGCGTAGGTTGTGGGTTCGAGATTTTACAAATGCAGTAAATGTTTAATCATTACTACTAGGTACAGTATGTTCAATGAGTCGTGGCCGCCATGGCAGAAGGAAGCTTTGAGTGTACAATTTCGCAAACTCTACCGACTCTTGACGTGAAAGTGTAACCTTTCACTGCACAGCAAACTACTCTTGTATTAAACAATCAAATCAATCGAACCAATCTGGTCTTACGGTGTGGAATTTTTGGGAACTGCAGCAAACTCAAATCTGGAAATTGGACAATGTTTCCATTCAAAAATGCTTCGAATAATAGTAAAATCTCCATGGTTCGTCACGAACTTCACCGAGAACTCTCACAGTAGGAACTAATGGTTCCTACTGTGAGAGTTCTCGGTGAAGAAATATGCCAGAATATGCCCGTCGCTTGAAACGGCATCCAAAAGAGCTAGCTTGCGACTTAATGAAGCCCATTCGCGTTTCAATCGTAAAAAGAGAAGATCTCCCTAGGATCTGACGAATTGACTACTACGAGTTATGATTTTTTCGAACACATTATGGTAATTTAAATGGCCTTAGAACTAATTTAATGATCGTCTTTTAACTTTTTTATGTAAATTACACGAGGAAATTAGCAAACACATCTGATATGAACATGTATATTTATATATATTTATGTGACTATGATTTTATACTAGTTCTAAAGACTTTTGATTATTTTCATATATATGTTAAAAAAAATTCTTGAGCCAAGTGGAATATCTGAAATCTGTTCATCATTTCGCTAATTCAACAAGCAAATAAAAATCTTACTATTCCAGCCTTCCGTACATCCAGCTGCTGCAGCTTCCATGAATTTATACGACGATTTTTCCTTGGTATATAGATGCTGGGCTAAAATAACACCATCACATTTCGTCTCCTGGATGTTGTAAAAGATTAGTAATGGAGTACAGCCAGCAGGAGCATGGGCAGCAGCACCTCCTAAAAACCTAGGCCTACTGCGATCGCCAACTTAAACGGGGCGCTTTTGGTAAATATTCCCAAAAAAAATAATAATAAAGAAAATCGTTCATCATACTAATAAATATCTATATTGTGAGTAAGCAATAAGTTGTACCACACAACTTCGATTGCTTGTGCTAAGAAAAGTAAAATTCAGCTATTTTCTTATAATTTCTCACATATTGTTCTTCCATACCTACATGACGAATTCCAGATCTTGAGTGCCTTGTCTGTCAGTCACTCTCACACAAAACATACGGCATTAAGTAGAGTTAAAAAAAATACAAAGAGGCCGTCGTGGTGTAGAGACACAAACACAGTACGCATGCCCGCAAAATAAGGGCAAAGTTTTGGTACCAAGGCGAGAAAGTGAAAAATAAATAATTTCTACCAACGGGAATTGAACCTACGACCGGCCTCAATCCTAAAAATCTCCAATAAGATTATTATAATATTTTTTCTATATTTTGATCTTAAAGTCTCTACAGAATTAAATAATTAAAAAATACTTTTTACTCCATAAATTTTCTACGATAGCGACGACTTTACATTTAAGCATAATTTAGTAACACTGCAGGTGGCAGTTCGAATCCGGTATGTCACTTCTACATAATATCACACTATGGGGTCTACATTAGCCTACTGTACTTGAAACACATAAAACTAATTCAAGCTATATCTGCCGGTAGCGATTGAATTAATTTAATATTCTTAATATTATTAGTAATATTTGAGGCCTTCGTGGCGCAGCGTCTACCTGTAAACACGATGGCTGTGGGTTCGTTTTCTGCTCGGAGGAATGAATTATTCTTTTCATTTCTCCGCTTTAGTAAGCAGACATAGCGCTGCGTTGAGATCTGTTTGAATTTTGTCTAGCACTAGGTATCCATCCACGTTATGTAAATTATGTATTAATAATAAATAATAGTAAATATGCTTTATTGCACATTTAAAAAAAAACAAAACAACTTTCAAATACTATAAATAAACTATAAATAATAGTATTACTATATGCGTAAATAAGCGAGAAGAAAATTTATAGTTTTTTTAATATTTATGAGAAATATTGATATTTGATAACTGAAATATTAATATTACCCAAAATTAACTTACACCGATGTCAAATAAACATTTTGTCTTAAAAAAAAATATTAGGTTCCTTGAATACTTAAACCATTTATATTCTATTTTATTTATTGTAAATTGTAATAACGGCGTCCCGCTGTTTCACCGATAAATCTTATTTACAAGTTATTTGCCTAAGTTATTGTTTATTTCTATATAGAAATAGCGTCGCGTTGTAGCCTTCGTGGTGCAGTGGTACAGCATCTGACTCTAAACGCGGGAAACTCACAAGTTTCATTCGTACTCAGACGGAACACGGAATGTCGCAAAAGCTTTGTGCATTTGTCTTCTTCTTTGTTTGATATGACTAGTGGTTTAAAATTTAAATTACAAATTAAAATGTTTAAAATTCTTATAATTAAAATCAAATCAAAATCAGCTTCACGCTGTATCCCGCACACAGCAGGGTAAGCAGAGGGAACGTAGTGTTAATACACTCCGTTCCCCACTTTCTGCCGAATTTTGGAGGCATTGCGTATTGAGTGGCAGAACTCAACGCAGCGCTTAACCTCGACACCAGAGCGAAGAAAAGGAAATATAAATTTAAGTAAATATTTCATCTCCTCGAGTGGGGATCGAACCCACAACCAGTCGGTTTTACAGTCACACCTTGTGCCGCTGCGCCACGACTAGCCTCTTTTAATAAAACATTAAAAATTAATAAATTAAAAAGTTTTGGTATTTGGAAGAAATAAACAAAA
The DNA here is from genome assembly GCA_013421005.1 of Heliconius erato x Heliconius himera. Classification (NCBI taxonomy): domain Eukaryota; kingdom Metazoa; phylum Arthropoda; class Insecta; order Lepidoptera; family Nymphalidae; genus Heliconius; species Heliconius erato x Heliconius himera. The sequence continues at coordinate 1,739 of JAATLQ010032190.1, read as the reverse complement.
AACGAAATGAAACTGGCATTGCTTGCATATCAGTCAATATTTTAAAGATTTTTAAGATATATATCAGTCAATATTTTAAAGATACTGTGTTTCTATCTATTTACGAGTATATCCCGCACATAACAGGATAAGCAGAGGGGACCTGGGAGCCTAGTGTTAAGACACTCTGTTCCCATTAAGGCACTTCCGCTGTCCTATGTATCGCCGAATTATGGAGGCAATTACCTATTGAGTGGCGGAACTCAACGCTACGTTTAGCTTCAAAATATTATTCCACGAGTAGTAATCGAACTCACAACCATCACAAGTGCTCCTGCACCACGACGTCCCCACTCTCTTATCCACAATAAAATGACAATAATAACTCGTAATTCCAACGAATTACACATCATAAGCTTCAAAACCACCTCCTCCATGATGTCATGGACACTTTAATTTTAAGCACAGGTTAAAGGAAGCTATAAACCAGCTGTACATACCTAAGTTCGGAGAACAATATAATTTCTAAGTCGTACATACAGAATATATTGAATGTAAAGTAATAATGTCGATTTTTAATTTAACAATTTAAACGCGAAGTACACAGGATGTGTTTATGATTGGCTCATACAATATTACCATACATTTTTCTTATTTGTATGACTTTAAAGACTAAAATTCGTTGTTTTTTTTGTAGTAAGTAAAAACAATAGGTAGTTGCGTGTAGGTATATTTTTTCTAATGAATTGGAGGGGATTGGTTAAAGTTATTGTCATTTATATTTAGATTTAACTTGTAAAGATTCTAAGAAATAATATCATCCGCTTCACGCCTTTTCCCGCATATGGAGTAGGTGGACAGGGCACCTAACATTCTGTTTCCACTTTCCACCCAATTAGACAGGCGAAAGTTCTGCAGAGGAGGAGCCTTAAATAATCGTAACAGTTGCTCGTTTCAATTTAAAAATACTATTTTTTAAAACGACGATACAAGAAAATATATCCTGCATGGAATTCAAATTATCTTAATTTCGTATATTTTTGTAGTTTTAAAAAAATATTTCGTTTAGTTTTATGTTTTTTTTGCAGTTCGACACTGTACCCCGCATGTAAACAGAGGTAACCTAAAAATACTTCGTTTTCGAAACAATATCTACTTTTGCGTTGAATGTCGGAACGGTAAGGTACGGTACGGTACAACGGTAGCAAGACAAGCGTTGAGCATTGGCTCAACGCTTGTCTTGCTACCAGAGCGAGGAATTTAAAATATTAATAATCCATTTCATCGAGTGGTAATCGAACCCACCAACGTCTTGCAACTTACGACGCACGCTTGAGTTACTGTGCCACGACGGCGTGTTTTAAGTATCTGACATATTTTTAAGTTACAAGATTGAGGTCATTGCGTGTTATTTGCAAAGAGATGGATGGATGGATGAAATTAAATTAAGCTTTACGCACCTAATATTTAAAAATTGACAAAAATATTGAAACCATATAAAAATTAGATGTAACGAGACTCGTAATCTATACTTATAATAAATCTGTAGAAAAGTCGTTTCTGTACATTGAAAATATTTAAGAAAAAATTAGCCAGGGTGTTAAAGGATAACTAACAGAATCCATTTCCAACATTTTTGGAATTTTTGTCTGTTTGTCTGTTTGTCTGTTTATCTGTTTGTCTGTTTGTCTGTTTATGTGAACACGTATCACGTAAAAAGTACACAATAAATTTAAGCAACTTTTATACATAAAAATTAC
>JAATLQ010032189.1:0-13354 GCA_013421005.1 Heliconius erato x Heliconius himera | reverse complement strand
ACTTTTCCATCATAAATCTTTTTTGCCATTCTTTCATCACTCATTCGTTCGACGTGCCCAAACCAGCTGAGCACGTTCTTCTTCATTCTCACCGTGACATCCTCGCTAGTACCTGCCATTCTGTGTACCTCTTCATTGCGGATTCGATCAGCTAAGCTGACTCCGCATATCCTACGAAGAGATCGCATCTCCACAGCATTCGTCTTTCTTTCATTCTTCTTCTGTAATACCCACGTTTCCTGCCGTATAACAGAGTCGGTACCAAAACTGCATTGTGTACGGCCAAACGCGCAGCTGTGCTGACGTTTCGCCGTCTCATCAATGCAGCTAAGGCTCCGTTAACCTTGTTACCGGCAGCAATACGCCTTTCCACATCCATCTCGTATCTTCCATCTCTACTGAACATACTTCCCAAGTATACCACTTCATTCACTTGTCCTTGTGAATGTTCACAAGTGAATGAAGTTGTTTTTCATTTTATTTTATTTATTTTTAAGTATGCAAGAGTGTACAAAAATATAAGTTGTGTTATCTGTCTATACATGGCTATACATATATGCATATATATGCATGAATATCTTGCACACAAAATACCCACCGCTGTCAGTGAAACGGCATATGCGCAGGATTAGCGCTGGGAGCCAATCTGGTGTAAGGTGTGCGTGAGCGAGTGACACTGTCGGGAACTGAAGCCGCGCCCACCGCGGAAGTAGCGCCCGATCCGCCGCGTAACACAGTTACGCACTTCCACTGGTTCATGTATTGCACTGGAACGGGAAAAGTAAAGTAAAGAAAAAAATGTCAATTGAATTTTTGCTTTTCAATACATTAATATAATGCATTTGAATATGTAATATGGAATATATTCATTTTTTTTAAATAAATTGTAATTAGTGTAGAACGCAAAAATTAGAACATGGGCAAAATACCAATACATATGTATACATAGAATGAGTCCGCCTATAAACTACATAATTAAAAAAAATTTAAAAATAAAATTATATACATGCAGGAGAGCAGAGAAAAAAAATATTATTTTAAATAATTTTTAACTAACTCACACAGTGTCTGGCTGTAAACTAGAGTTGTGGGTTCGATTCCCTCTCAGTTTTCTTAATGAAGTAACAAAACAAAGCACAGTATTCTATCAAGCAATCTCAACACATTGGGCAATGATTGAGGAACAGAATATCCTTAACACTAGGCCTTTCTAACTACCAAGTTATATGCGGGATACAGCGTGAAAGCTTAACAAAAATACTTACTCTTCCACAATCTAACGCTGCAATCGTCCCCGGAGGAGGCTAACAGGGTCCCGGTTATGTTCCACGACACGCGCCATACATTCGACATGTGATCGTCGAACGCCGCTACCACTTCCGTTTTAAAACGCACCGAGCCATTTGACGTTCCTGATGATTCACTATGAAGAATACAAAAATAAAATTAATGTTTAAGAGAATATATACAAAATTTGAACCTACCGAGACTTGAACCTGTGTCTGTTGTTTACCGTCCAAGAGGTCTGACCACTGAGCCATGTGTCTTATCAAGTTGAAATTTTTATACACTTGTTAAATTGTTGTTTATGTTGTTAGAGAACCTAGTGCCAAGACACTCCTTTTCTAGTTTTTTTTTGACACTCAAATTATTACTTGGATTGTTTATTGGCGGAACTCAACGCTGGCTTTTATCTACTCGATCGAAGAATTTAAAATAATCTGACTATAATCAATGTAATGAGTAGGAATTGAATCTCCAATCGAGTATACAGTTAGATATTGTACCCACTGCGTTGCTACGACCTCGGTTGTCGGTATTTATTTCTTCATATTTTTTTAAGATAGGCAGACGGAATCTCCTATCTTTCAAGTTAAATTATTGAACGGAATTTAGTGTCTTAACACTAGGCTCTCCGGTTCCCTCTCCCTTTTTTCTTATATGCAGGATAGGATATAAAACTTACGGTATAGGCTCCAATTTTATAATCCTAACATCCTTAGTAGCAACGGCAAGAAGATGGAACGATCTTCCCAAGTTTGGTGCGAATGCTAAATCGTTAACAGGTTCTGTGACAGAGGACAGACATTCTGTTCTGGTCCAACGACGTGATGATTCACTGTATCTGAAAAAAAAAAAATTGAATGTTTGTTTAAGTCCTATTATTTAGTTGGTGTGAAATCCTTGTCTTTTTTTATTGTTACAGTCAATCCAGGTAACTTTCACAGAAACGGGCGATATTTTACAATACGTCTTAAAATTTAAAACATATTGCAATAGTGTTTGTGGTTTATTAGTAACAATCATTGAATAATAATAATTAACAATATTAATATTTAATGATTTAACATGATAATTTTCTTCTATAGACATTCACATAAATGTTTAAAAATATACCAGTATAGAAGAAAATATGAATTTTATAGTCTGTCAAAATCAGGGGGGATAGAGCTACTAGCGACACCATATCCTAGACCTAGAAACTCGCCATTAGCTCTGGGCAGCATATGAGTTGATGCATCCGATGGGATGCCACTCGGCACGACAGCATCACAGAACAAATTCGCTCATAGTCACAAGACTGATTGCAAATATACTCAAAGAAAAAAAGATCTTAGGCCCACCCCAAGCGTGGTGGTGCAAAATGAGTAGCAACGAGTAGCGGGCGGCGGTCGGTTGATCAACTAACCTGTCTTTAGTTCATCACAAACCTTGGGAAAATAAATCATCTCTAAACGAGTGACTGCGATACCTTGAGAAAGTGCTGCTAGTATGTATTACCTTTTTTCTAAGAATTATGAATTAAAAATATGTTATTCTATAATGCTCTCCTGCTGGCTGGAGCACTGTTACCAAAGCTCAGTATGTAACAAAGGAAACCAGTCCTCTTCATCAGAGGCAATTGCTACTAACAATGACGCTAAAACTTGCCATCCTATATGGTCAAAAGGTCACCTTAGCTACCAACTTAGTAACCCTAAAATAAAAAAAAAAAACAAACTAACCATTAAATACAAAAAGATACATTAGCTGTACACAGGATACCATTACTTCAAACAGATTCAGTTTACTCTCGATAAATATAACTGATGAAGACTCAAAGTCAAATTGCTTCTTCTGAAATGGTTCATAAACCACCACCAATCATCGTCTATGGTATTGAAGATCTTTCGAATCAAACTGATCTTCTAAATAAAGCTGTACACAGTGGCACCTACTCATACAAAATTGTCAATAGGGATCAACTAAGAATTGTAACACTATCAACTGAATCACAAAGACCTAATGGAACACATGGTCCAGGCTCCAGACTCCAGACAACACGAAGCCGAGAGTTGAAAAAAGCAATTTGCCTCGTTGGTCTTTCTACTGGAGAAACTACTGGGCGAATGAGCAAAATAAAAGTCCTGCTATTATTGACTTTCTTAACTCTATGGAAATGTCAGAACTCTATACCAAGATAGAATCTTGTCTGACCATATACTTTATCTCCAAACCAAGCTGATTACTCACTCTGGAACATGATAAAATCTCTTAAAAAGACCAAAAGATCACATTCCTCCAATAAGAAAACCAAACGGTGATTGGTCGAGACAGTCTTTCGATAAGGCAGAATTGTTTGTTAACTTTTCAAAAGAGGCGTTCACACCTAATGATCGTGTTGTGTCTATACAAAGAAAGAGAAATTGATGATATTCTGACGACTAATAAGCAAGTATCGCTACTCGTAAAGCGAATAACACCTGCGGAAGTGAAAAGATCTATACTTGGAGATAGATTTTAATCTAAGAAGACTTCCAAAAAAAGGCATTTCCATTATTGTTCAAAATATCTATTACAAACATGGTTACGAAACCTGAGAAGCCTACTGCAGAAACGACTTCACACAGATCTATAAGTCTCCTCCTACTACGACATCCGATACTGTAGGATCAAAGAATAATAATATATCACCAGTTTGGATTCCGAGCGTGTCATGGCACGGTAGAGCAGATTCATCGATTTGTTCAATAGGTTTTCGATCTTATGTGGCATAAAGGATTATTATGCAAACTAAAAATATACCTGCCGAACAATATGTACATGATCCTAAAATCATATCTTCAGGGCCGTATGTTTTAAGTCAATTAAGATATTCATAAAATTTTATTATATCAATCTAGGTACCATTGGTATTAAGTAATGGATTTAATTGATGTAATAAAACAATCATTCCGCAGTTTTGTCTTATATAGCTTTTTGCGAACTATATATTTTTATACAGCATAAAAAAATACTTAATAACTTGTTTAATTGAAAATTTTAGGCAAATTATAAAGAAAACAAGGGAAAATCATTTAAGCAAACCAACAAATTGTAAAACTTGAGTATTAATTGTCAATTAATCAAAAATAAAGTATGAAAAAATCTTTGAAGTTTCATTTTCAACTTCACTACTGTAGAGGTTACAGGAATACAATTGGCTCTTTTTGCAAGAATCCAAGGCAGTAAACAAAGCTTCACAGCTTCACGCTGTATCCCGCACACAGCATTGTAGGCAGAGGGAACCTTGTGTTAAGACACTCCATTCCCCACTTTCTGCCGAATTCTGGAGGTATTGCGTGTTGAGTGGCAGAACTCAACGCCGCGCTTAACCTCGACACCAGAGCGAAGAAATGAAAATATAAATTTAAGTAAATATTTCATCTCCTCGAGTGGGGATCGAACCCACAACCAGTTGGTTTTGCAGTCACACCTCGTGCCGCTGCGCCACGACTTGCCTCATTCTATCAGTAAACAAAGCAATTGATAAATTAATGGCAGTAGTTTATTTAATTAAATGCAAGATGTTTTTTTAAAATACTAAAATATACAAAATTAATCCAGTTAAAGAGTATTATTCAAAATTATATTTTATTTAACTTAAATATTTTAGAAAATGTATAAAAAAAATAATGTAGCAGGATTTGAACCCATGCTTCTTGGAACTTGTACAAGAACTGTAACCACTAAGCCATACATTCTCATCAGTCGAAATTATTATACGCTTGTTACAACTTAATAATATTGTTAGCATCTCTTTAGGGAGATTTTTACAAATTCCTATTACCCACAATATAGAGATGAATTATCAACTGGCAAGATGGTTTCGGAGCAGGTTCAAACTGTTACATCTACATTTCTATACCTTTCATCGTAACTTAACACTGTACTTTGTCATATGAGAGCAGGTAAGTGAAAAATAGTTTTTTCACCACAAGTGGGGGTTTGAAATGCCCTTGTGCATTTATAGTCGGAACCACTGCACCCTAAGGGCTTGAAATATACTTTAAGCTACTTACTCATAAATAAATACTTTTTCATTATTAGCCACTTTGTCGCTTTGCGTGCTGGTTGCTGTTATGTTGTTTGGTTCATCACTACCAATGGCCAGCATTGGTGGGTTTGTATTACTTCTGAAATTTGCATTTTTTTTAGTTTGACACTGTATCCTGAACAAAGTAGGGTAGGCAGAGGGAACCTGGGAATCTAATTTCCACCAAATTCTGGAGGCATTGCATTGAGAGGCAGAACTCAACCCTGCGCTTTACCTTGTTACCAAAGCAAGGAAATTAAAATGTTTTCATCTCCTCACAAAGTTCCCCAAAGATCCAGTCATAATAATAAATAATAATAAATGAATATGTAAGAATTTAATACTAACAATAAGTATATATTTTTTATAATTGTTATTATAAAAATAATTTTAAAATATTTGTTATGTTCTTTTATTATAGCTTTTCAAATATGCTACTTGAGCACTATTCACTAAAATTCTAAATGTCAATTTTATATGGGAATAAAATTAAATACCTATACATAATATATTACTAATATTATAAATGTGAAATTTCATGAAGATGGATGATTATTGGGAATCAAACCCACAACCATTGTGTTTACAGTCTGGCGCTTACTTAAATGTTTTTACATATAAAAATAAAATAAAAAATACCTTGATAATGATGGGTTCCATGATATACAACTGATTGATAGTTTTGTAGGTATCTCATGTTGTAGAGTCCATTGAGCCAAGTTCATTACATCGGGAGCTTCATATATTCTAGATATATGGAAAACAAAAATAAAAAATTCATCACTTTAATGATTTAATTTATTTTTCTTAGCATTCCACTCTTAGGCATGGGAACATAGTGTCAGAATATTCAGCTGTTTACTTTTCATATGAATGCAAATCTCTAACTAATCTTTTTACAGACTTTGAAGTATAAAGTAAAGCAAATGCAAAGGGTAAATTTGATGCATAAAAGCATGAATTTAGAGTACAAAGTCTATGTAATACATCATTGATTCAACTTGTTTTTTTGGTAATGTTTAAATATAACATTAAATATATTAATAAATATAATTTTTTAACATGCCTTATAATACCATCAGCTGAACAAGTAACAAGTAGTAAGCCCAAATGTTTTGGGCCAAATTTGACATCTGTAACAGATGTTCTAGAATCTACCAAGTTAGATCTCTTCACCCAGGTCCTTAGACCTTTTTCTGATCCGGAAGCTGTTGTATCACCTAAAATTATAATTGAAAATGAAAATAAAAGTTAATTTTCTTAATATTTTAGACCTAAATGTTTTTATTTGAAATTTGACTTGACTTTTGTACTTTACTGAAAAAATAATGGTTATTAATTTTAATTCAACCTCAGAGGAACACTACACTTAAATTATTTTCATTTTGCTTGTTCTGCTGTACTTATTGTGGCATTGTATGCCTCTTCTCACTACCTCATATTCAGAAAATTTGGCAGAAAGTAAAAAAGGAAAATAGATCCATAACACTAGGCTTCCTCCATCTAGTCTGCTATATCATCGGGTTAGAGACTTAACCTGCCAAATCCATTTTATGTTACTGTGTAGTTATACATTTTTATTATATTCAAGTGTTAAAAAAAATACCTTTATTTCTTATAGAAGAGTATACAAATCAATTTTAAAACATTTTTTTTTCGTTAAATTTATTTAGATAAGATGTAAGATTGAATTTCTATCTCAATTTCATATGTTGTTTATAGCTTGACAAGCTTTTTACGTAATAATTTTATAAATTTCGTACCAACTTCTTCCCATATAGCAGCAGTTCTATCAAAGGAACAGGAAGCCAAAACCTGTCCAAATTCCGGATGTGCCCATGTAACCTTCCACACTGAGCCATGGTGAGCTTTCCAACTGGCGGTCAGTCTCCAACCTCCTTGACCATCGGAATCCCAAACCTAAAATTTTAGCACATATGTAAAATATAATAGTATCAACTATGTTATATGAATTGATACTTAGTGATGTTGACAAAATTTTAATTTTGTGTAATCAATTGCAGTTTAATACAACTCAATAAACTAAGGTTTCGTACAGAAATTATTTGATTGCGTCATGCTAATTAATTATTATAATAAAATAACTAGGACATGATTGATAACAAAAACATAACCTTACCTTTACGTACTGATCACTCGAGCAAGTTGCCATTCTTTCCCCATAGAAATCGTAAGCGACATCGTGAATAAGATCTTTGTGATCCGCAACAATCGTATGAGATTCAAATAAATTAGACGCACATGTATCACTCATTTTAATATATAATTACAATTAATTTTAAAATACAAATATGCAGGTAGTCTATTGCAATAAATAACGGACAGTCCTTGACAAATGACATTGACATTAGTAACAGGTAATATAAAGTTTATTATAGCCGCCAAATCGCTAATGATATTTTAAGTTGAATATGCTACAAAATAATTAAAATATGTTTGTTAATTGCTTTAAATTAACTTTCAGTTTATATATAGTGAACATTGAAAAGTATTTATAACAATTTATTTAAAAAAAATGTAGGTATTATTACAGAATAAATTATCTATTCTGTCAAAAAAATCGCATGACGTGTACCTAAGTAGCAAGTATAGTTGTTAAATATTAGCTTTTCCGCAAACGAAATAAAAACAAGAACATACGGTAAGTTTTTAATAAAATATAATATCTTTTTGCATTTCTAACTCAATATAAATGTAATAAATTTTGTTGTGTATCCTATAGTAATTCATTATTCATAACAACCGGCCTATCGTTAATTATAACAATATTCTTTTCAGGTTACTTCTATAAAAAATCAAGAAAAATTAAGAAAATTAAGGCAAAATGATTACCGACATTCAACTGGCAGTATTCTCCAACATTTTAGGAGTTTCTATTTTCTTACTGGTTATCCTCTATCACTACATCAATGCGAATAGCTCCAAATAGACCCGGTATTGCTTGTGTATATATTTTAAATACAGTGGTGACACGATAACCTGGCCCTCAATCGCATTCTAGATTATCCATACGCATATACCCACACATATAGCAGGGTAGGCAAAGTAGACTTGAGAGCCTAGTGTTAAGAAACTCCATTTCCATTAACACTTCCATAACAGGGGGTATGGAAGTGTTAATGCTAAATTCTGGAGGCATTGCTTGTTGAGAGGCAGAACTCAACACCTTGCTTTTTCTCATTACCTGATACAGGAAATAATAATATAAAACATTTCATTTCCTTGTGGGTGTGGAAATCAAACCAATATTGAAATTTTTCTTTCTAATATTGTCTGACTATCTGGATTAAATCCTTCTGGCTAATAGACTTTTAACCTTATATTATAATTAATTGATCAATGAAATTTTTTATGATATAGACAATTTATAATATGTTTATTATTGTTTGATTGTTTATATGCTTATAATTGTATAGTCTTAGTAAGTACACTTCATGATTCCTAATTTAGCACTTAAGTAAATGTTATTGTCCAAACAATTGTGCCTATTATTTATTATAAGAAAAGAATTTAAATTTATTTAAAAAAAATAACCTTCAAAGATAATTTATTTAAAGGAATTTTGTTACAATCTTAATACCATAGCACAGTAGTAGTACATTACCATAATAAGTTATAAAAATGTGTATTGGAATTTTAGAAAAATATTGCTTTATGTTATTAGTTGCATAAAAAAGCAAATCTTAGTTAGTTTTTAATAACTTTATTGACATATTTTTTCTTGTTTCAGATCATTCCCCACATTTATTATATTTTTAATTCTTAATGTATTAAGCTGTATTTCAATAATAAAAATGCTAATAAACTAAGGTTTATAAAATCTGTTTAGTTATTTAATATTGATGTATTTGATCTTTCTTTCTTTGTGTTACTCACTCATGACCAGCCTCGGCCTTTATTAGTTTAGAAAACTGAAGCTTTGTCGGTTACTTAGATTGAAAAGAATTAATAGCTTAGTGGTCAAAACACTTGGACGATTTCCAAGGGGTACAGGTTCAAATCCGTTGCCTTTAAATTTTTATAGGTAATAAACATTTTTTTCCTAAGTGTGAAATAACAGTTCAAAAAGGAAAAAAATAATTTTTATTTGTTGAAATTACAATTCAAGATATTTTTTAAAATTAATGCTTAATGTAGTAGTACTGAACAAGCATGTCTCAAGTAATCACACCACCTTTTTTAAGAAAATTTTAGACATTTCTTATTAATTACTTTTTTCTTATACAGGATGGAAGTGTCAGCACCACATTAAATTAAACCACAGTTTTAACTACTCTATGAAAGCCTAATATAATTCAGAAAAAAATAAATTCCCAAGAATGAAAAAGTTTTTTTTCAAACAAAATAAATAATAAAATTGTCATTTTAAAACAAAACGCCATTTGTAAGGATGACGCACGCACACATAAACCTATCAAAGGAACACCGCCGCACACGCCTCATTTCAAAATCAAGTCGTATATATTGACGATAAAGTTCAAAGTTGTTTAACCTTTAGTAGTTTTTTTGTAGTGTTGTGTGTGTGTTTATGTTATTGGGATCTATACGTAATCGCGTCACACGAAATACAGGTATGGATAAAAATCGTGAAATGAAAAAAAATCCTACGTCCAAACTGTTGAGGCATCTTGATTTATTTCTTTAGGTATAGGTTTGAAATATTTTACCCTATATGCTGTTTCCGTAAATGGAGCGCTGCCTCTTCCACCATGTATAAATAAAAAATATTGAGTGAGCCGTGGCGCATGGGCACAGACCTGCGAGTATAAACGCAATAGGTTATGGGGTTCGATTCCCACTTGAAAACATTAAAATATTGATTATTTTCATTTCCTTGCTCTGGTAACGAGACAGAAGCGCGGCGATGACCCGTCCACACCACTCGACACGCTTTTCCTTCAGAATTCAGCGGGAATTGGGTAACGGAACGTCTTAATGAGAACGGAGTGTCTTAGACATTTTCCTCTGCCCACCTTGCTATGTGTGGGGTATATCGAGAAGGTAAATAAAAAAATACCTTAAGAGGATTTGCTGCTCATTTACAAGCATTTTTTTTTTATTATTAAATTGGTAGATATTCTTTTTTAAAGGAAAAATAATTTGAATAATCTGCTTCCAATGCAACATAATTATAATAAAGCTAAAAAGATTAATAAATTGTAGCATTCGTTCTATTATAGGTAATTAATCTTTTTTTATCTATGTTGGTACCTATTTATATGCGTTTATGTATTTACTTATATGTATATGCAAAGAGAAACAAATGTCTGGATATCGAGTGCCCTATAAGTTATAATTATATAAATAGTCCTGAATTATAAGTGTGAATTTCTTTTTTTCTTTAACTCTTAAAATAATATTTCTTTATTTCGACTTCTTTTTCCGAAAAAAAAAACAATTGTTTTGTTAACTACCTATAAATTTTTTATGTCTGTCCGTTGATTTTTTGTCATTTGCGGATCGATTTTAAAAATATTACTTTTTGTTTGAAAGAGCGCACCTACTTTACTATCGATCCTATTATCATCGAGTCAAGACATTAACCTTTAGTGAAGGCCGCCTTTAATTAATATAGAAATACGTATATGGGTAGTTCTACAAATTCAGGAATTTTGCGCGGCTCGGCCGAAATATATATGACAAATTGTTTTAAACTCATTAATTTCCTTTGATTACTATAATTTACAACTGTTTTTAGTTGATCATTAAAAATAATAAATATTTATAATTATTTTCTGAACGAAATTACTGTTCAAAGTGCAAAATTCTCAGCATCCTGACGTGTCCTTCGAACGAAATCTAGTTCTAAATGTGTCGTGATTTACTTACTTCTAGATAAAGGTCATAATTGAAACCCAAATTGATATATTTACAATTTTATCTCACTAGGGAGAATAAAATAGTAATAAAATTTCTCAAAACTTTTTACAAAATCGTCTTTACATTTTGTCCCCACCATTTCATATCAGGATCCTGTTCAATGTTAAATCTGTGAATATCCGATATTCTATTTGTCATACGCTATTGTCGTTCCGCCGAGTGAATCCTACCACGAAAGAGACAAAGAATATCTTTTATCTGTACGCACCTAACGCGTTCTTTAGCCAGGATGCGTCAGTCGGCAAGAGAAGTAGCGTCAAAATCAGTCAAGCTCACAGTATCCTGGTAAGCATTCTTTTTATGAAATAAAGAAATATATGTGTAATTTTAGCGTTTTAGTGCGTAATTTGGTAACACGGAGGTTTAGCAAGGGAATTTTGGTTGAATGTTAGAATTTACGTGTTTTTTTAAATATTAGGCAAAAATTCTCAGGAACCTGGTCTCAGGATCCTGTCTAATTGAGAACCAAAGGGGCACCATGCTGTGCTGCTGCAAAATCAAGGCAAATTAAAATTTATAAAAAAAAAATTTTTGATTATGTCTATGAAATGGAGGTTTCACAGCAAATTGAAAGTACAAGTCCGTATATTATCAACATAATTACAAAAACTCAACTGATCAGCGTGATGGTGTAAGTGTTGCACGTGATCTTACGTTAAATTTGGAAAATCCAGAGGTTTTAGCTACCATGCCTTTTGCAAATTGACCCTACTATCCTTTTCCCAGATCTTTCACAAGAGACATTAATACAACAAAGAAGAAAAGTAGAAGATGCTGATAATCAAAAATAAAAAAAAAGAAAAATAATAACTATGAGTTTAATAATTGCCTTGCCTTATTTGTGGAATTCTCTACAGTGAAGATATGACAGGAAATGACTGGGTCCAGTGTCTAGTATGTCATAATTGGGCACAAGATGGATGTATTAAAGGCAAATCTACATTATTTAAATTCTCTGGATGTTTAGCGGACTGTGATTACAAAAAATTACTTTCAAAGAATTATTGTAACGATACTGTCAAATTTATTATTTACTGTTACAAGATTTAAGCATAATTTTGAGACTGAATGTCTAGTCGTAGATTTCGTACATTAATATTGTTCATTTATCTTTAAAAGAGATTTAACATACTGTAATTTAGAATAACGTTAATAAATATAATGCTCAATGATCATTTGATGAGTAAGTTCCCGTGCAAAACTGTTTAGGTGTAAGTATCCAAGCTATGTTTAAAGTAAAATTTTATTAGTTTTCAATGCAAATTCATATAAAGAAGTTAATATAATAAATAAATGTTGATTTTCATATTTTTTTGTAGTTTCTCTCGGCTACCTGCCGACATACTCAGTTTCCTGCGCTTTAATTTTCTTTAAACGGCCATAAATCTAAAACTATCAAATATTTTGACTGTTTCGCTTAGTATATATTAAAAGACGTTACACTCGTGTTATTAGGATAAATTCCACGACTAAAATATATAAAAAATGTCAGGCCGAAAACAGATCCATTTTCGTCCTGAGTTTGTAGAACTACCCATATATAATCTCATGAGAATATCACATTAAATATATCAGGTATTTTTTTATTAACTTTACGCTGCTTCCGCATGGTAGACAGAGGGAACCTGAGAACTTGGTGTTATTACACTCCGCTTCCATTAAAACATTTCCATTCCCTAATTTGCATGAATTCAGAAGATGGCGGAACTCGACGCCACGCGTTGCATCGACCACCAGAGCTAAAAAAAATGAAAATCTCTATATATAATAAGACAGTAAAAATATTTTGTCTGTACATTTAGTAATTTTGACTGAAATGGATAGAGGGACACTTAAAAAGACTAATAGAAAGCAAAAAGATTTTTTTTGAATTTCTTGTCTGTCTGTCTGTCCGTCTGTCTGTCTGTCTGTCTGTCTGTCTGTCTGTCTGTCGACATATTGTTGTCCGCATTTTTCTCTGAAACTACTGAACCGATTTACTTGAAAATTTCACCAATTGCTTTGTTTTAACTCAATTTAGGTTCTAAAGTTTGGTTCATCAAAATCGGTTCATTAAAAAAAAAGTTATCGTCATTTGAATGAACTCAAGGCATTAGCTTGCCAGCAGATCGGAAGAGC
>JAATLQ010032187.1:0-13334 GCA_013421005.1 Heliconius erato x Heliconius himera | reverse complement strand
AAGGTTAAGCGCGGCGTTGAGTTCTGCCACTCAACACGCAATGCCTCGAGAATTCGGCAGAAAGTGGGGAACGGAGTGTCTTAACACTAGGTTCCCTCTGCCTACTCTGCTGTGTGCGGAATACAGCGTGAAGCTGATTTATTTATTTATTTTATTATAGTTGTCAATCAATTCTGCTTATTAAATAATCATGTATTTTAAGCGGGCGAAGCCGTGGGCGGGCCGCTAGTATAATATAAATGATATATTTTAGTCTATTACATCACAGGGTTAGTAATCAAATGATTTAATTACAGCAGGTGAAGCCTCATTTAAGTAAATATTGAAACATTATAACTCATAATAAAAATGTCTGTCAAACTGTACTGTATGTCATATATTACTTTAAAACATTAAAGTAGTTAAATTAAAAGAAAATAGTTTGTTTATAAATAACATATGTGATTTTCGCGATTATTATGTGTTGAGTGGCGGAACTCAACGCCGCGCTTTGCCTTGTTACCAGAGCAAGAAAATTAAAATATGAAATGTAATGAAACTCGAGGAAATTAATATTTCAGTTCCTCGAGTGGCAATCGATCTCATAACCGTCACCATTCCAGTCGCAGACTTGTGCTTCTCCGCGTATTTCTACGCTATCAAGGGAATCAAAATTAATAGGGTACTTCCGGTTGAATACTTATTTAGAAAACGTATAAAAACATTCTTTTCCTAATAACACTGTAAAAATGCTTAAAAATATTTCCTATTTACTTAAATTTCCATTTCTTCGCTCTGGTGTCGAGGTTAAGCGCGGCGTTGAGTTCTGCCACTCAACACGCAATGCCTCCAATATTCGGCAGAAAGTGGGGAACAGAGTGTCTTAACACTTAGTTCCCTCTGCCTACCCTGCTGTGTGCGGGATACAGCGTGAAGCTGATTTTATTTTTATTTAAAAATATTTCCGGTTGACCAAGAATTATGAAATTTGACAGCTAGTATCTACAGATAGTACTAGTTCAGGAAAACTATACATTTCTCTTTAAATCCTAAAAAATAATAGCCTTAAATAGGAAAAAACGGGTATCTAGACACTATAAAAAGAGAATCAAAATTAATAGGGTACTCCTAGTTAACCTAGAATTGGCAGCTAGTATCTACGGGTAGTATTAGTTCAGGAAATAATCTGACGTTTGTGGTTAAATTTAAAAAAATTATAGCAAAAAATTTGGTATCAAAGCCGGTAGTTCAAGTGGAATATCAAATGAAACGGCTCTGGCTTAGCTAAGAATTGAATTTGGGAATAATCTCATCTTTTTTTGTTTTTTACGGAACCCTCGGTGGGCGAGCCCGACTCGCCCTTGTCCGGTTTTTTTATTTAACCGAGGACATGTCACACTTGTACCTATGTATATATATAGAGGATATGTCTACACATTGTATATATATGTATATACAATGTGTAGACAGAGTTAATATTTGATTGAAAAGCAGCATATACGGTGGGTTAAGCAGAGGGAACCTAGTGTTTAGGTACTCTGTTAATTTACCAATGTGGAAAGAGATTTTAGAGAAATAAAATGAATTCTTTCCCTCGACTGGTGAATGGTGATCGGCCACAGCATCTCCATGAAGATGTTGCCACACTGTGGCCCAACGGCAAGTATATTTGTTTAAAAAATAATAATTTTCCCATTATTTTTAATATATTTAATATTAAATACATGTTCATTGACAGGCCAACAAGTCGGGAGTACACCGTGCTTGTTATAAATTTAATTTCACATGTATTGGCTAATGTATCATTTTATAGCTCCAATTAGGGTTGGTAAAAAAATATATTTGTTTATAGCGTTTCTTAAGCTTCATATTATATTCCGTACATAGCAGGGTAGGCAGAAGGAACCTAGGCACATCGTTCCCACTTCCGTTCGCCAAGCGAAAACGAAAATATTTGATTAAAACACACATTTCCTCGCTTTGATAACAAGGTAAAGCGCGAAGGTGATTGCCATCTGGCAACATACAAATTAACGAAAATTTGAAGAAAAGTGAGGAACAGAGTGTCTCAACTCTCAACACTAAGTTCCCTCTGCCTATATTTCTGCTATACGAGGGGTGCGTGCAGCGTGAAACTATTATTTATATATACATATATTTGACAACCCTACTTTATCATGTCAGTGTGTCACTTTAGTCACATTCGCTTTGCCACTTAAAAATTATTAGATAAAATCGTTTTTTATTACCAAATACAGGTTGAAAATACCTTCATAATTAAATAGTAAGTAAATAACTTCAATCTACTTTCGTACACGAGTCGTCGTAAATTTACGATCAATTAAAAATCATAGCAAGTTGAATATTCATTGGGTTTTTTTTATCGACAATATTTATTTAAATATCTTTTTTTTACTGTACGGTATTAAATAAATAAATATGAAACATATAATACGTAGTATTCAAATATATATTATTAACTGGCACTCTCGAAACGCCATTAATTAAGAAATCAATCAATCAAATATATATTATAGTAAATAATTAGGCACTAAGGCACACAATCGAGATCACCACAGGGTCTAACTGTGAACGCGATGGTTGGGGTTCGATTTCCAGTCCAAGACTAAAATATTTTTGTTTCTCTCAACACGTTCGAAAAATCAAAAGAAACAAAAAATCTTATCACAGGGAGGTTCCCTCTGCCTACCCTGCTGCATGTAGGATGCAGCGGGAAGCTAAAAAAAGAAAACACTCTCAGAAAGCCTAGATCCAAATAACACATATTCTAAATTATTATTTGGTTTCATTTAAAAAGTACTACAAGTCACACAGCTACTAACTCAACACCCAACTTAAAAATATCCATTATAGAAACCAAATATTCTCAAAATCAAGTGATAATATTTTGTACTATACACGTAAATTAATATCATGTAGGTAAATACATATGTATACGGCATTCGAATGACTCCAGTCACCTTCATCATCATTATCAGCCTGTCTTCGTCCACTTCAGGAAATAAGTCTCTTGATCTTTGGTTTCTATGGCTTTGGCATCCATTCCATGGCATCTTCAAATGGAAAAGCACCCGGAGAGAATTTAATAACGACTATACAAGAAGCTATTTGGTAAGTTTAGTAATATATACTGTTATAAATTATACTTTAGTTTTCAAACTCGTATTTTTTTAACTTTTCCAGCATTGCAGCTTAGGCAGAGGGAATCCGGAAAGGAATGTCTTCACACTAAGACACTCCTTATCCATTAAAATATTTCCGTTCCCCTTTTTCTGCCAAATTCTTAGACATTGCGAGTTGAGTGCTTTGTGTCGAGTTTAATCACTTATCCTATAACTTATATTCAAATTCTAATTCTGAATCCATGACTATAACATAAGTGCAATAAGGTAAATTCAAACAACGCAACGTCCAATTCTTCAATACTATATTTGACTTCACGCTGTGTCTCGCATAAGGCAAAAGGAACATAATGTTCAGGCACTCCGTTCCCCATTCTTATTTCGAGACATTACATGTTTAGTGAAGAAAATGAAAATAATGAATTCCCTCTACTCGACATCGAACTTGCAACTCCTTTCTGCCCATAACACAATATTTTTAAACACGTGACCTTCCACCATACAGCACCACCACCACCACCAGCACCAAACAATACCATTGTCTTGGAATTCCAGCACCATCAATAAAAACGTGGATCCACTCTAAACCGACCCAACTTCGAGACGATAAAGCTTTAAGCATTAAAACATTTTAAAATGTCATAAATAAAGACGCTTAACGACTGAGACATGATCCGCTATTAATCACGAGTTCTCTTTAATGCTACTTTTTATTACATGTAAATGAGCGTGGTGTGCACGCAGCCTTATGTGGTTGGGATTACTTATTGTTTACGATAAGATTTTTTTTGTTTCACGCTGAATCCCGCATATAGCAGAGTAGATAGAGGGAACCTAGGAACCTAGAGTTAAGACTCTCCGGCCTCCATTAACTTCCGTTTCCGTACTATTTGCCGAATTTTCGGGCATTGAGTGTTGAGTAGCGAAACTCAACGCCGCGCTGTGATTTAATACCAGAGCGATAAAATTAAAACATTAAATAAACCATGTTCTCGAGTGGCAATCGATCCCACTATAGACATACAGTCGCACGTTTGAGCTCCTGCGCCACGACTGGGATTGTATAATCTTTTTTATTTTATATGTTTTTTTTATGATTTTACTTTTCAAATGTAACTCTTTAAACGAGGTTTAAACATAAGAAATGTACTTATTGACTAGTGTCTTAAGATATAACTAAAATATAAAGAGGAACTGGTAATAGCGTGAAGGATGTAATTTTTTATAGGGATAAGTTTTAATTATGCCATGGGCTCATTTAAATTATATGAAACCCACAAAGTACATAGTTATATGAAAATCTATTTATTAATCACTATATTTTACTTATTTAGAAAACGTATAAAAATTTGAACGTAGCGGGACTCGAACCCGCGCCTCCTGGAATCCCTCCCTTTCGCTACGTTCAAATGTTTATACGTTTTCTAAATAAGTATTTTTCGGTAGTGTGGAATAACACTTTAAAAAGGTTAAAATTCGCAGTAGTTGTCAACTAAATGACAGATGACACATTTTAAAATGATTAACGTAAACATTTTACTGTATGACCTTTTTATTAATATAATCAATTTTATTATAACACTTTAATCTATAAGCTATTAATTTTACATGTTATTTTTAGTACACGCTGTGATTGTTTTTAATTGGAAAACATTTAGTCTATAAATAGATCTCGATGTAATTTGGCCATGTTGTAATGTTTCTTCTGTTGAGGATCCAAAATAAATAAATAAATAAATAAACGTGATATATGAGCATCTTTATAATATTACTATAAAGAGATCGTCATTGAATTTAAAATATAAATATTCTAATATTAATTGTATTTATTGAAAATCGAGACTACTGTCACGATATAACCAGGTACAAAAAATTGTACCAAAATTATATCTCTCAATAAACATAGAAACAATCAATAAAATACACCATTCTTTACTTCTGATCACATGAATCCGTAACAATTTTGTTTAAAAAACTCCTTGAATGAAAAATAAAGATATATACATATTTTTACAATTTAAAAATCGTCTCCTTCAAGTTCAATTTTTTCTTTAGACTATACGATAAATCGTATAGTCTAAAACAAAACCTATAGAATTCCAAAGTAATTAACAATCTTGTACTATTTTTTCAATAATTATGCACATACATATCAACACACACTTCGGTCGGCCGCTTTGGAAATTCTGATTTACGACCAGTGAAATATAACGAGCAATTATTACGGCAGCTGTTTTAGAGAAATCGGCAGAAATGCAAATTTTTTTATATTTAGAAAACGTGTATTTTTTTGATGTAGCGAGACTTGAACCCACACCTTTCGTCGAGACGTAGATCGTCGTGTCATTTTTTTTATGATTTCTAATCGCAATATTCACAAACAGTTTAAGGAGAGTAGGGACTACAAAAGGATTTCTGAAAACTCTTGGGGAAAAAGGATAAAATAGTATTTATCAATTACATTTTCAATCACGTTTATAAAATAAAGAAAACGATTTAAAAAAGGCCAGGAGGCCAGTCGTGGCGCAACGCGACTGTAAAAAAGACTGGTTGTAGGTTCGATCCCCACTCGAGGAGATGAAATATTTACTCAAATTTATATTTCTATTTCTTCGCTCTGTTGTCGAGGTTAAGCGCGGCGTTGAATTCGGCAGAACTCAACACGCAATGCCTCCAGAATACGGCAGAAAGTGGGGAACGGAGTGTCTTAACACTAGGTTCCCTCTGCCTATCCTGCTGTGTGCGGGGTACAGCGTGAAGAAAGCGATTAGTTCCTACATTTATAAAAAAAATATCGTTAAGACACAAAATAGAAGTAAAATGATTAATATTTTAAAAAGCCAATTCATTAATACATCATCACGGCATTGTTTTCTGAAGATACCTATCGCCTTTTTTGAACAGGAAGCGGATATTTGTTCTAACGTCGACACGACAGCTCGCTGTCACTGCCTCGAGCCGGGACCGGGATTGTTGATGTTACCATTTTAAATATTTTTTTTGTTTTGCGTCTTTAAAATATTAAATTATCTATGTGTTTATTGAAATATGAGAGATTTACTTGTTTTTTAAAAAAAACTTGTTTTTGGTTGTATTTTTTTTTAAATATGTAAATTATATAACTTAATTAATGCATTTCTGGTTTGAATCGAAATTTAACTTCATTTGAGCCTCTAATGTTAGCTTCTTTTTTAAAATATCCACATTTTTAAATATTCCAAGAGACGCAATCAAAGTTTGTAAATTTCTTATCATTGTTTGAGCTTTTTATATATATATTTTACAGATTCACGCGGGGTACAGCCCCGCATATAGCAGGATAAACAGAAGAAACCTAAAATTAAGTTAACGCCGAAAAATAATCGGAAATCAACGCTACGCTTTGCCACTCAACCAAAGCAAAGAAAAGAACATGTTAAAAATTTAATTTTGTCGAGTAGGAATCGAACCCACTATCTATGGCGTTTACAATTACACGCTAGTGGGGCACGAGGCCCCAGAACTGGCCTCATATAAATGTATAAGCCGTTCTTGCACCAAATTAACGACATGTAAAGCGCGGCATTGAGTTCTGCCACTCAACACGCAATGCCTCCAGAATTCGGCAGAAAGTGGGGAACGGAGTGTCGTAACACTAGGTTCCCTCTGCCTACCCTGCTGTGTGCGGGATACAGCGTGAAGCTGATTTAAAATACTAAAAGTTCTTATTCTCACAACATTTGCCTCGATTCTCAATTTTACTGAAAACCACTTATATTGTAATCCATACCACATTAACATAATAAAAAAAGCTTTGTCCTTCCACTTACAACTCCAATCACGATAGTGAAGCAATTAAGGGTACATCACTAGTGAAGCAACATAAAAATAGTATAGTGATGGATATCAATAAGAAGAAATTACGTACCAACTAAAAACCTATTAAAGAGATACGAGGGACAAGCCATAAATGAGGGACGTATAAATAAATACATATAAATACGTATAAATGCGTATAAATCTGGTTATTTATGCTGTAAGGCGCGATGGGCGTTTAATGACATGGCTATGGACAGATGGATTATTGTTAGTGACAACTAACTATACACTACAGACTAGTGTTCTTGTCTGTTGTTTTTAATATGTTAATTTCAACTTCCACCCCTCATTTAGGAGGAGAAAACCTAGTGTTAAGACACTATGTTTTACTATGTGAAACTCAACGCTTCACGAATATCAACATTTCAGATGCTAGACCAATACTAAATTACACGAGTATCAAATCTATGCTAGCAAAATATTATATTTATCTTTTTTTTTAAATACTTCAGAAATGAGGCAGTAAATTTTGTAGAATACTATGAACTGATATAGATGGTTTGAATGACGAGTGGACTTGTTCAAATACTGAAATACATCAATCAATCAATCAGCTTCACGCTGTATCCCGCACACAGCAGGGTAGTCAGAGGGAACCTAGTGTTAAGACACTCTGCTCCCCACTTTCTGCCGAATTCTGGAGTGCTGGTCGTGCTAGTTGTGCTTTGCCTCGAAACCAGAGCGAAGAAATGGAAATATAAATTTAATTAAATATTTCTCGAGTTACATTTATTCTACATTTTGGAAGATGCATTGACAGATCCTTGTAATTTGTCACTCACACCACTTTTCAACTTTTATAAAGAATCAATTCACCGTGTTAGGAATCAAGATGATTTTTTAATTTTACAATATTTATAGGTAATAATAATAAGAATATTTGGTATGTAGGTAGGATACATGGTATAATATTTGGTATGTAGGTAGGATATAGTATTCTACAAAATCACACTCGTGCGACGGACTATACTGCGTGGTAACGAGGCAAAGCGCGGCGTTGAGTTCCGTCACTCAAAACACATTGCCTTCAAAATCCAACGGAAAATGTGGAACGGAAGTGTCTTAACACTAGGTTCTCAGGTTTTCTCTGTATACTATGTGCGTGATACAGCGTGAACCTAATAGTAATAATTTTAAGTATATTGGAACCGCCCTACAGCAATTTCGTCTTGGCTGAACATAAGCGGATTAACTGGCTATAATAATAATAAAAAAATATATATTTTCTTTAAATAAAACCACGTTGCGTACATAAGTACATAATATATTTTAATAAAATTAACCGCGAGGAGAGTCGCGGGTGAGTTTAAGTGTTTTATTAGTTATAAAGTGATTCAGCCATGCATCGAATGGGCTTGTATTTTATTAAAGACCTGTAATTCTGGAAATATATACTTTAAGAATGAGGAATAATACCTATTTTCCTTTGGCATGTCTTTATTACTATCATAAAAATTTAATTAGTTAATTTTTTAACTATCAGTCTAATTTTATTGGTATTTTTATTCATAGTTTGGACTTATACTAAATTTAACATATTTTAATATTACACTTTTTTTTTATTGTATAGAAAATAATCCCTTATAAGTACTTTGGATGTTTCTAGTTGAATTCTAGTAATAAAAAGCTCAATATTGTATGTAGGTGAATAGAAGTTAAATTTATAAAAGTGAAATTTAGATATGTTAATGAAAGTGTGCAGAAATAACTTTATTGTAATAAAAAATCACTGGGTCCTAATTGTCTCCACTTTTGCCACCAAACTCTTGAGGCATTGGGTGTTGGGTGGCGGAACTCAACGCCACGCTTTGCCTCGACCCCTGAACGAAGAATTGAAAATATAAAGTTAAATAAATATTCCTCGAGTGGGGAACCCACAACCAGTCGATTTTATAGTCACACTTTGTGCCCTTGCGCCACGACTGGCCTCAAATTTATTAAAGGAGAAATAATTATTTTTAACCTGCGTTGAATTGTACATAATAGTAACGAAGGCAGGAGAAAACCACGGTTCACCTTCGAGAAAACACTATCGATGATGGAGGAAAGTGATGTTAAAAGCGATAACTCCCTAGACTTAGAGGAATGCATGAAGAGATTCATGTCATATATGGACGATGAGTAAAATCTAGTTTCGTTTTTTCAAGCTTAATACTTATCATACTGTCTCATCTCTATAGAGAAATTTGTCTAAAGTTCTAATTCTGGCATAGTATTTAGATATTTTACTATTTACTTCTAATAAATAAACTTCAAACACATGATATTTTTTTAATATAAAACAATTTTTGCGATATAGTACGTACTAAGCTCCATCTATACATTGATTATAGAAACGACGACGTACCTACAGGTAAGCAATAAGATCTAAGCCGTTTCTAAATGATGATGTAAACCTGTAATAAAGCTTTGCAACAGTTACCTATATTGATATAAACAGATTAACAATAAAAATCAATTAATAATAAAAATATAAATTTAATAATAAAAGTCTTTGGCAAAAGTTTATATTGTGTAAAGTATATAAATACACTATATATAATTTCGTTTGGTTGGTTGTGGCTTCAACTCTTGCTCGAGGGAATGAATTTTATTTCCTTTCTCCTCTCTCAACAAAAACACAATATTAAGAATTTTATCGAGAATAAAGAACGGAGTGTCTCGTCACTAGTTTTTCTCTGCTTACCCTGTTATACTGTATAAAGCGTGAAACTAAACAAAAGCTAGTAAAACTAAACAAGATTGAACCTACGACAGCCGTTCCTACACAGTAGCCGTTCAACTTTACTAAACACCTACCACCAATGTGATTTATAACACAAAAAAAAACACAATACCTTAGCCTGCCTCATTAAGGCAGGTACCCAAGTATATCCGGTCAGGGTACAACAATATATACAACAATAAATAACTAAGTTATAAATGGATTCTTAATAACCAAAAAACTGAATTATATGATGAGATTTGAAGAAATGATCTACGAGCATTTTTGAATTAATAAAAAGTGATAGAACCGGTAGCCAAAAAGGATTAAGGTTCGATTCTGGCGATGATTATTAATAGTGATGTGTTAGAGTGATGAAATTATAACAGGTAATAATAAAATATTGAGGCTATCGTGACGTAGTGGTGTCGTATTTTACCGTAAACGCCCACTGCTTTCAATTATGGATTCCATTTCCATTGTAGGGAGCGGACTGTTTTTGTTTTTTTTCCCTGGTTGTTTTACCAGATAGTTCGGCGTTGAGTACCGCCAATTCTATAAATGACTTTGAACTGAGATCTGGTAGAGTTTTAGTTTGATTGTTGACTTCGGTGTGAAATCTAGAATGAACGAAAAATAAAAGTATTGAGTAACCTGTGTATGTATATTGTAACCTAAGCGATTATTATTATTTTTTTCGCTGGAAAATGCATTTACGCAGACCGCCCACACGGAAGACAAGTAACTACCTTACAGATGAGCGGTACTGTCGGACTCACTGATCCTACTTAATAAAACAAAACGGAAATTTGCTCCAGGAATATGAGACGCTGCGGAATCGTTCGAGCATGCTACTACGATATCTCAGTGGAATACCCGCCTGTTCCGAGCCACCATCGCCGTCTTACTGCCCCGGGATGTATCCTAAGGTTCTCCGACAACCTCGATGAGTTACGAGAAGATCACCGTCCAGCAGCAGCTTCTCAAGGATAGGGGGAGTTGAAGATGCGCATACCGCCTTCTTCTACCCCTTGGCCTACGGCGGCGGAGCAAGTCTACATTCGCGCTGGACTCACGCAACCGCACCGTGGTAGCCTTCAATGGGATAACTGATTCGCAGAAGGAGATCATTGCAGACCAGTTCCTCTCACTGTTCAATATATCCCCCCACCACAATAGCCAGTGAGAGGTACAGTCTCTACACAGTATAGCCCTCAAACGCATAATTAATAACTAACATAAATAAAATAAAATTTGATTCCATGATTACCCAAAAGGACTCAATTTTTAATATTTTTTATAAAGTGACATTCCACACTTAGGAAAGAAAAATAACACTCAATTATGAACTTAGCCAATTCCAAATATTCTTTGTAGGGAATTATTATTTACATTTACACATACATTTAGTTTATTTAATATGTGTTATTTATATATTTCAATAGTGAAATTTATTTATTTATCATTTATACACATACATACATTTAAATTAATTTAATTTATATATTTTATAGTAAGTATTCATATTTAGTTTATTTATATGAAAGCGCTCGCTGCCGTCGATCAAACCGGTAAGGTGTTCTAACATTTACGCCTACCCTCTTGTCGACGGCATATCTATATATATAAAAGGACTTGTGCTGACTGACTGAGGTAAGACGCACGCAGAGCCGTAACCGCTGATAGTAGAAACGTGAAATTTGGGCAGATGTTTATTTTCATATTCTGCACATCCACTAAGAAGGGAATTTGAAAAATTTTAACCCTAAAGGGATGAAATAGGGGTTGGAAGTTTGTATGGAAAAAAAATTTAATCTGTACCGATTTTTATAAAATTTGAAATTTAGACTCTTAAAAATATTTCATTGAACACATGTTTCATGGTTTTTAAGAATTCACCCCCTAAGGGTTCAAATAAGGAGTTGAAAATTTATATGGAAAAATCTTTAAATTGCCACCGATTTTTATATAAATTTAAATTCAGACTGTTAAAAATATTTTATTAAACACGTGTTTCGTGGTTTTTTTAGAATTCACTCCTAATAAGCGGGCGAAGCCGCGCGCGCCCTCTAGTTTTGTATATAACAGTCGATGCTGCCACTCTATGCGCTTTATATACGTTCCATTGTTTTCTCAGTTATTTGTTATAATATTTGTTATATTAATGTAATTTTTGTGTTCTCTTTTATATATATGTTTGTGGTTGACTTCTGTATAAACTGTGTCGTGATATACTATTTGTATACAAACTATATGTACTTAAAAGTGGTGTTGGATATACTCAGTGATAACCGTGAGTAGACTTTTTATTATTCACCATCAACACTACACTTTGTTTTATTTTTTCTTCGTTGTAAGCAGAGGGAATCTAGTGTTAAGACACTCCGTTCCCCACTTTCTGCCGAATTCTGGAGGCATTGCATGTTGAGTGGTAGGACACAACGCCGCACTTTGCCTCAACACCACAGCGAAGAAATGGAAATATAAATTTAAGTAAATATTTCATCTCCTCGAGTGGGATCGAACCCAAAACTAATCGGTTTTACAGTCACACTTTGTGCCACTGCGCCACGAGTGAAAATAGATTAGTTATTATGATTATTGCAAGCAATTTCAGCTTGTTGAAAGAACACAAAGCTATCATAGTCTACATATACTATATGTATGTATGTATGTATATAGCGAAAAAAATAAAAATATGAATAAATAATATATCACTTCCTCGAAACTCGAATTAATGCAAACTAACTCACATCAGCAAATCTTACCGTTTTCAAGAGTTGCGAGTTCGAGTCCTCCTTTGACAATTTTTTAAGGTCTAAAAATATATATTTTAATGTATTTCTTTTTTGGAAACAAAATATTTTATTACAAGACATTATACAACGCGGCGTAGAATGCTAAAATTTGGCAAGTCATTTTGGTCTTCTTTGTGGGAAGTATTATGGGGCGTTAAAACGGAGTTTCCCAAAATTCCTATGGAACCAAGAAAAAGTGGGATTTTTCGTTTTCATTAGTCAAAATATGACCTCGACATCACAGTCGTGTGTCTCTTTCTCGCCGTCGTCGATGTAATGCGAGAGTGTTTGTGTAGGCTGAGAGCTTCACGAATGCTATATTTATGAATGTAAAATGCTATACAGAGTGATTCAATATTGTCTATCTATATATTAACTTGTCATTTTTTTTTAAGTAATAAATTGATAAAATTTTTATCGATTTCTATATTTTATTGTATATCATCATATAATTAGATGTATACGAAATTTCTTCTGTTGTAGATAGAAAGGTATTCACAAAATTGAAAAAGTAGGTATACCTTATAGTGGCTCAGTTTAGGCGCAATTTGTTACTATGGCTATAGGTTTGATTGACAATACAAAATGTTTGGGCTTATAATCATTTACTTTAACGCAGTGGCGTAGCTGGGGGGGTGCGAGCGGTGCGGTCGCACCGGGCAACAAATGGAAAGGGGCAACAAAGTCTACGATCAATTCTTCTAATTTTTTTTCAATCAAGAATCAAGGAATGTACAAGAAAAATAAGAGAATGAAAATGAAAAATACAATCTCGCTATCATGTCAATTGAACATGAACTAGTCGATACTATTGATTTTGAAAATGTGATTAATGACTTTGCTAGTCAAAAA
>JAATLQ010032186.1:0-13332 GCA_013421005.1 Heliconius erato x Heliconius himera | reverse complement strand
ACGTTACGCGCCGGCCTAGGAACTATGTCGGATGCAAGTGCCTTGCTATGTCAGTCCCTGGAGTGAGACCTCTCGGACGCCCAAAGAAGCGCTGGTTGGATGTCGTGAAGCAGGACATGAGAGCCAATGGTCTAACCACCGAGGACGCTAAAGACCGTGCAAAGTGGAGTAGGTTAAGTAGGAAGGCAGACCCTGGCAAAAGCCGGGACTAATGCCAGGAAGAAGAAGAAGAAGAAGATATTAGGTATAAAAGAAAATTTGATCAAAAACGTTCAGTAAGTTTTGTTTATCACTTTTCTATTTTCGATTTTATGATAAAAAGTTATAAGGTCAAAGTTGTAGACAATTTAATTTGCTACGAATAAATGTATCATAAAAATTTATTTCGGGTTGCTAATTTATGAAATACAGCGCGGATTCGCTTTGTATCCCTTTTTCGGGGTTGGCAGCGTGAACGGAGTGTCTCAACACTAGGTTGCCTCGCTACCTTGCTGTGTGCGGGTGTATCCCGCGTGAAGCTGAATGAGTACAATTCTAGAAACGAAATTAATAAATAATTGTTAATTTTCTTCCACTTCATCGATACAACTTACTTACTTTTTAAAAGATATTAACAATACCATATTAGGATCCGCCACATGCTGTACACCGCGGGCTGAGCGAAGCTATATTGCTCATAATTTTGCGGAATTTTCGCAAAAATATTGCGAAAATGTTTGCATTACAACGAAACATACTTTTGACCAGTGAGAATAATTTTATTTCCTACTGGAGCTTGTTGAAACGCTGTAATTGAGATTTAACAATATTATAGACGCCGGCAGAAATTTTCCACCCCAGTAAGCTAAAACGTTAACCTTTTTATAATTGCCGCAATAGGACAAAAAATACTTCAATATAGTTGTACATTCTTTTTTAGGGTTCCGCGCCTGAAAAAGGTGTATGGAACATTTATATATATTAAAGGATCATTTGTTGTCCGTCTGTCCGTCTGTCAAGACCATTTATCTTGGGATTACATAAATGTATCAAGCTGAAATTAGTATGAAATACTTAGAGTCTAAGCTTAGGTCCCTTGGAGCACAGAAAACGTCAAGTTACTGTCAACAAAATTAAAATATATGACCATTTTGTATGCATTTTTTTTACTGTATTTTGTATGAAAGTCGCCGCCTAATCAAAACCTATGGGTACTTGCCGTGTATAGTTATGGAATTTAATAACTTACTTATTTATGTAAGTAATGAAAAGAAACCGAAAAGTGAAAAAGTAAATATACCTCAATGTTAATAATTATTACTAAATAAAAGAGGCCAGTCGTATCGTAGGGCTATAAGCGTGGGACTATAAACGCGATGGTTGTGGGTTCGATTTCCACTCGATAAAATTAAATATTTAATATTTTCCGGTAAGGAGGCAAAGCGCGGCATTGAACCGCCACTCAACACGCAATGCCTTCAAAATTCAAAAAAGGAAACGGAAGTGCCATAATCAAGACGGAATGCCTTAACACCAGATTCCCGGGTTCCATTTACCTACCGTGCTATATGCGGGATACAGCGGGAAGCTAAAAAAATCTATAAGACTATCCAATAATTGTTTATTCCATTTGCCTCACACGTAATGTGAATATCGTTCAGACATAAATATGTATAACATGTCTCGTGTTCACTTTCACGTGTACCAATCGAATGATTCGGAGGAAAACCTTTTGTATTGTGAGCATGAAATTCAGTCTACGGACTTCAATGATAAAAATACACTTTCGTTCGTCTGTATTTGTTTCTTCTAAATCAGAAATCTGTCGTGGCGTATCGGTATTGTGGCTGATTGTATACGGGACGGTTGTGGGTTCGATTTTCGCTCTGATAACAAGACAAAGCAATGCGTTAAGTTCCCCCCAATATGCAATTTCTTTTAAAGTGTAGTAACAATGGCCACACTACACACACTACTTGCCCTGCGGTATAGTCTGTAGGTAAAACAGATTTAGAAACAATAAAAATTTTAATATTAATTTAAACGGACCCGCACTTTTTTCGAAATCGTTTAAATGTCTAAAGCGTCGAATAGTTATCAAAGAGGCGCGGGTTGAGTTGAGACCTGCTACGATCTTCTTAAACAAATAAATAAAAAAAATAGCTTTACGCTATATCTAAGATACTCCGTTCCCCACTTTCCACTGAATTTTTCGAGGCATTGCGTATTGAGTGGCGCAACTCAACGCCGGGCTTTTGCCTTTGTGCCATTCAGTCCTGATTGGGGATCGAACCCACAGCCGTCGAACCTACACATTTGTGCCCCTGCACCACGAGTCGTGGCCTTCGACGACCTCAATTCTTATACATTTCTGAATATTTTGACTTTATTATTGTACACTTTAAAAAATATTAATAATCTTAACACTAGTTTCCTTTTATCCACATTTATTTTTACCTTTTTCGATTATTACTGTCATTCCAGAGCCCAAACACTTACATTTATCTCTGTAACTTGACACAACTTAGGTTAAATTTAATTATGTATGTACATACTATTTTATACACAAGGTCTCTGTTTAAGGTAGAAAAATGTAATAGAGAATAAAGTTAAAAATATTATTTTACATCATAACTAAGAACTGCCTTGCAAGCCATCGTCGGTAGTGTCTTTTTTCTATGTATTTGACGACTTGTAATAGTCTATTTGCGTAAAGAACATTTTAAATTTGAATTTGAATTTATTAAATATTATGAAAAGGGCGTATATTGCTCTCAAAAAAATTGTGAGCTCACGCATATTTGAGTCGATCGAGTGCGAATCGGGACATAATTTCACTTAAAATCACTTTTTGCATTCTTGTAAATATTAGTACCAAGTACTACGGTTACAGCATCAGTAACTGGAAGTTATAGTCAGTCTATCAACCTCAATAGAGTGTAAAGCTTTTATTTTTAACATTTTTAAAGTGTTATTCCACACTTAGGAAAGAAAATACTTATTTAGAAAATGTATAAAAAACAGATTACATATGTCCCGAACCAACCAGATCGGTTTCCAGAAGGCGCGGGTACGAGCCTCGCAACGTTTAATTTTTTATACGTTTTCTAAATAAATATTTTTCTTTCCTAAGTGTAAAGCTAAAAATATTAAAAATACTGTTTCAATTAAGTTTTAGCAAAAACACAATAATTTATAAATCAATATATATAAATACTTATGTATGTCTCATTTTATAATGCGTTAATTCA
Organism: Heliconius erato x Heliconius himera; assembly: GCA_013421005.1. Taxonomy (NCBI): domain Eukaryota; kingdom Metazoa; phylum Arthropoda; class Insecta; order Lepidoptera; family Nymphalidae; genus Heliconius; species Heliconius erato x Heliconius himera. The sequence goes on along the minus strand of JAATLQ010032186.1, from coordinate 10,102 downwards.
AACTTAATTATTTTTCAATTTTCAAAGAACATTTATAAAAATATTGTCAAATCATTTGGCTTAATAATAAATTCTATATTACATAGCCTCTTCTTATATACCTTATAATTTTATCGGTGATACCTAGTAGTAATTATAATAGTAAGTATTATAATCTAGTAGTAATTATAATAGTAAGTATTATAATCTAGTAGTAATTATAATCCGTCCCATAAAAAGTTTCAAAAACTAATTTCCGGTTTGTTTAATTTTTTTTTCTCTCATTTTCTTGAATTTGAACGTTCAGTTCCCCCATTCAACACACAATGCCTCCAGAACTAGGTGGAAAGTGGAGAATGGAGTACACTAGATTCCATCTGTCTACCCTTCTGTGTGCAGCGTGAAGCTGAATCAATTTTTAATTAAATTTATTGATATTTTGAATTTACCAAGGCTAACATTACAACGGGTGTAATGTTTTTTTTTACAAATAAAAAGTGCTATTCCACATTTAGGAAAGAAAAGTACTTTTTTGAAAACATATAAAAATTTAGACGTAGCGGGTTTTTTTTTAAAATTATATAAATAGAAATAATAGAAACTGGGGCACAAAAAATGAGAAATGCTCATAAAAGCAAAATATGTGTAAGGGCGACACATATCAGAGAGGACAGTGAGCTTTGACCAAAATTGCAATATGGAATGTGGACTGACGTGATGGGCTTATGGGAACTGTTATAGCGATATTAACTAAGTATGTCGTGACTGACGCCGTCTCGCAGTACGCTTGCGTAAGCTATGCTTGTATGGCGTTTCTCGTTGGCATGTTGTATACCACTTCTACGACTTGGTATACGATTATTAGGAGTGTGGTGCTATTTTATGTCCCAGTTCCAGTGTATGTAGTAGTGTCCGCCCGTCTCATACGGGTGTGTGGTGCTATTTTATGTCCCAGCTCCGGTGTATGTAGTAGTGTCCGCCCTTCTCATACGGGTGTGTGGTGTTATTTTATGTCCTGTATCTCTGGTGTATATGTAATAGTGTCTGCCTATGTTATTGTTCTAATATCTTGTCGGAACGTAGAAAATACTCGGAACGCGACTGCGGGTGTATTCCGCGCGTTTATTTCACATATCGGCCGCCTTGGCGGTAGTGCGTTCGATCCAACGACTTATATTGATCTCACAAATCAATAAAATTACGAATCACCATTTTAATATAAACAAGCGTAACAAGTACCATCAGAAAGATCACACACAAACGGCCCAGAGAGTTCAATAAAGAGTTGTGCAGCCGCAGTCTGGTAGGAGTTCATGGTGTAGGGGCAGGGCGGTGCCCTTATCCTTTTATAATAACTAATTTATAGTTACAGAGGAGAAGAAGGCAGGACGCGTTCTTAGCTTTTCTCCAAAAGAACTCCGAGTTATAACAAGGTAATATTGTCCAGTATAAAGTTACTTGAATTACCTTCTGATGGCATTATATATAATTCATACGTTGCGAATTTAACTGTCTTAACACTGTTATCTGAGTCCTTAAAAAATTTCGAGTTACTCACGATTACAACGATAAAAGATTCTAACCAATAGACAGGACGAGCCAAGGTATCATACAATAAATTTATAAATATAAAATCGGGTACAATATACGATCTGATAAGAAGTTTGTACGTAGGAGTCTATGTAAATTAAATTATTAATAACAAAATAATTTTGTCCAAAAGTCTATATTGAATTGATGCTTGTTATTGAAAATAAGATAGCAAGAAGAGAAGCAATTTTTTATATTGAAAAGATAAAAAATAATTTTTATTATTTTTTTATATTTAATTTTTTATGGAGTTTTTTATGATTTTAACACAAACTGCTAATTCAGTTAAATAAATTATTTATTTAACTTATTTTAATCATTTTTCTAAATAAAAAGAGTAAAATATTTTTTTTGTGATATATAGATTTTACTTTAAATTCGTTCTTTTACAAGGCACGCTTTTAACAAATAGATGGGCAATCAGAGTAGAATAAATTGTGTAAGTCTATAACAAATTCCAATACTGACAATTGATTTTGTGTTTCATTTGGGTGACAAGATGAGTATGCTAATATTGGTATAAAAGTTAGATTTTATTGCTTATTATTACTAAAAATTATAAATTATTATTTATTAAAAAATGTTGCAGTAACTCCTATCGATGCCTTATATGGTAACCTATATATTCTAGTTTGTTTTTATATTACTGAAACCTTTTTAACACTCATTTACTTAATTAAGGACAGTCGTGGAGCAGGGGCATCAGCGTGCAACTATAAACGCGACAGGTTCAATTCCCACTCGAGAAAATGATATATGTATGTATTTAATATTTTACTTTCCTCGCTCTGGCAAAGAGGCCAAGCGTTGAGTTCCGCCGCTCAACACGAGACACTTCCTGGATTTAGTGGAGTTTTTTATGGACACGGAGTCTAATACTAGCTTCTCCGGTTCCCTCTGCCTACAATGCTATATGCGGAATACAGCGTGCTGCTACAAAACTACAAACTTAATTAGTATTTAATAATGATCAATAAATAGCTAAAAAAATAGACGGGATTGAGTCCCGCTTCTCAACACGCAATGTTTCAAATTTGGTCGGAAAGTGAAAAACAGAGTGGAAAAGAAGGAAGTGAAAAGAAGGAACCTTGCTCCATGCATCCTCCATAAATCGTAAAGCTAAAATAACTGACAGTATCCTTTTTACTCTCCTTTACGTCTTATGCCTTAAGGTTGTCTCAAGGAGATCTCTGTTTTGACGATAAGGTCGCCTTTTGTACATATCAGTTTTTGTTATCTATTTTATTATTATCTTTTTTCTATGGGCGTAGAGTAAATATTATTTCTATATTCCATCTTAGTTATAAAAATAATATTTACTCTAGTAATAATATTTACACTTATTTAAGCAGGGGCACAAAGTGTGACTCCAAACGCTACTGGTTGCGGGTTATTGAACCCACACTCGAGGAACTGAATTGTTTATTTATATTTATAGTTTCGTTTTGAGTTCCGCTTCTCATCATGCAACATCTTCAGAATTCAGCGGAAAGTGGGGTACGGAGTGTCTTAGCACTAGTTCCCTCTGCCTACCCTGCTGCGTGCGAGATACAGCGTGAAGCTAAAATAAATATAAGATTTCATTTTAAATACATCTGTATATCAAACATTATTCATTAAATGGAAACCAAATTTCACTGAGATTTCATTTAGATAAAGCGACAAGACTATCCAGAACTAAGCATTGAAAACTGGAGGAATTTTTGAATTAAAAATTTTGCTTTTATCAAAGCAGCAGTTATTGACAGTATGTGGGTGGATATGGAAAGCCTATATTTAATTTATTTACATAAGAGTAGATATATTTAGTCGGAACCTAAGTTAAAAATATATTTTCACATTTAAATCAATTTTACATACAAACATTTCCCAGAGTAGAAACCGAACCCGGGATGTTATGGAGCTCCATAACCGTAACAAAAGCTATCCGATCTCTGAAATAAATAAAAATCAGCCAGGTGCAAGTCGGACTCGTGCACGATAGGTTCCGTATCTATAAAAATGAGAAATAAATAACGCTTGCTGCATGGGAACCCCTTGAATATTTGCTTTATTTTAATTTAATGATTTATTGTTAAAGTAAATTTTATTTTATGATTATTTTAACATGTACTTGTTGCCATTATTGATATAAACGAGCAAATCACGTTTGTGGTAAAGAAACTTTTTTAAATATTTATTTTATTTTAAATTCGTTGTTAAAGCAACAATAGAAATACATCAGCTGTGAAAATTTCAACTGTCTAACTTAGTCCAGTGTAGTCTTAGAAATTTTACCCTTTGGATACGGAACTCTAAAAAATGATTCATAATCGTAATGGAATCCGACGTAAATGTTTCAGATATAGGTGGTGTATGAATAGCGTGACCTTTCTTGTTGGCTCAAAACCAGACATCGGTTATTTTTTACTTATTTATAATTTTAATATTAAATAATAATATTTGACTAATACTTCTTATTTTATTTTAACGTAGCGGAATTTGAGTTCGCACCTCTCGGAAACCCGCTATGTTAAAATTTAAATTACTTTAACAATGTAGAAAAAACGACTATTTTATGTTTGTTTCCGCCATTACACTAGCGCTTAGTAAGAAGACAAAATCTAGTAACATTGGTAATGTTACTAGATTTTTGTAGTACATTTCTAAAAACTAATATACGAATGCAAAACTAACGGATTTTCCGAAACAGTTTTAGGAAGAAAAACCGAAGCTGATTTAGTATCCTCCTTAATCCATAACCATATCCAAATGAAAATTACTAAATTAATTAAATGTCTAAGTGAGCGGAAAAAGGAGTGACCTAACACTAAGCTATTTCTGTCGTAGAATGAAAAAACAACGTAACAAAATATGATTACTAAACCCTTTGTGGAAAATGAAGTTTTAATTACAATGTTTCATTAAAATCTCTGTAAATGTCAGTGGTCTACTAAACTATGTGAAGAACAATACAACTTATTTAGCTGTCACCAAGCAAAGTATATTTTATTGTTCATTTTTATTACAATAGAATAACGCTTTGAGAACATATTCATATGGCAATATTACTTTCATTATTAACATTCGCTCGTGATATTCTAGGCAAGTATTTTTTTTTGGACTACTATATTTTATTTTTAAATTCATGAATAATAATAAACGGGTTCCCTCTGTCTACCTTGCTGTATGCGGGATAGAGCGTGAAGCTGATTTTTTAAATTTTAAATTCATGAATATATTCAGGTTTATTAGATATAACGCAATGTCACTGTTAAATAATAAATATAATAACTATATATTAGAGGCCAGTCGTAGCGTAGCGGCACAAAGTGTGACTGTAAAACCGACCGACCCACCGACGTTGTGGGTTCGATCCCCACTCGAGGAGATAAAATATTTACTTAAATTTATATTTCCATTTCTTCGCTCTGGTGTCGAGGCAAAGCGCAGCGTTGAGTTCTGCCACTCAACACGCAATGCCTCCAGAATTCGGCAGAAAGTGGGGAACGGAGTGTCTTAACACTAGGTTCCCTCTGCCTACCCTGCTGTGTGCGGGATACAGCGTGAAGCTGGTTTTTTTTTAAATATATTTTTGTAGCTTCAGGCTGTACACCGCTCAAAGTAGAGTACGTAGGGAGAACCTGCGAACCTGTTAAGATACTTTGTTCCCAATAAGACATTTCCAACTAAGACATTGCGTATTGAGTGGCGTGATTTAACGCCGCGCTTTACTGCGCTACCAGACCGACGACATGACGAAAATATCAGGAAAGTGAACAAAAAACACTCGACAACCACTTCTTATATTATCTTTCACCAGCGGCTTCGCCCCGTGATTAAATGGAAATGTCTGAGACTTGTGTATGACACATTCAAAGTACGAGATGTAGCTGTGTAAGCCAGTAAAGTTATGTGAAACTAATATTATTTATGTAATGAACCCTACAGATTTTCTCGAAATATAGACTATTCAATACATACAGAATTTTAGAAAATTGGGTTGTAGAAGGCAATGTTTTAGATTTGATCAATTTATTTATAAATTACATACAGTTCCCAATCTGTATAAAAATTGAGTGCAGCACAATTTGTATTTATACTTTTTGGATAACAAATCCAATTTTGCAAAATAAAAAAATATGTATATTACGGCAATCGTGGCGTAGGCGTAAACAGGAAAAACTGTGGGTTCAATCTCATTTGAGAAAATGAAATGTATAATAATTTCATTTCATCGCTCTGGTATCGAAGCAAAGCGTGGCGTTGAGTTCCGCCACTCAATACGCAATATCTTAAGAATTTGGCGGAAAGTGGGAAATGGTAGTGTCCTAATGGTAACGGAATGTCATAACATTCGGTTCTTTCTTTACTCTGCTATGTGCGAAATACAGTGTAAAGCTACAAAAAATGTATATATAATAAAAATCAGCTTCACGCTGTATCCCGAACACGGCAGGCTAAGCAGAGAAAACCTAGTGTTAAGACACTCCGTACCTCAATTTCCGCCGAGATCTGGAGGCATTGTGTGCTGAGTGGCGGAACTCAACGCCGCGCTTTGCCTCGACACCAGAGCGAAGAAATGGAAATTTAAATTCAAATAAATATGTCATTTCGTAATTATACTTGTTACATATACTATTATGTTACTTATATAAAAGAGATTTTTTTACTTTGAATGGCGGAACTGAACGACGCATTGTCTACTAACTGTAGTAAAGTGTGTGTATGATATAGTATAATTTATATGTATTATACCTATATTTAACCGCTTCAAATATAAGAAACTCTTAATAAATCATCGAACACGACTAAGATTCTTGCAAACACTTTAATATCGCGATATCGAAAAATGAAGTGTAATCCACACTGGCTACAGAAAAGCTCTAGACGAAAACAATACGAAAAAAAAGAATATTTAGCTCTTATCCTTGCTACAATATAACTGTTTTATTGAATTGGCTGTAACTTTAGTTGTCAAATGTATGGACATTTCCGTTAAAATGATATAATGTTTGTTATTTGAACACGAAAGTAATTAAGATTACTAAATAAATAATTGAGTAGATCAAACCGCGTTAGGGTCGCAAGTTCAAAATAGAGTCTCATTTTCGGGATGTCAAATATATACTCGTAATTACGCCATTACTCCTTCAGAAAAGCTAAATCTAGATATGGTAGATATCTATAAATACATAGCTGCATACTTAACTATAATATATAAAAACATATTCTTACCTGCCGATCCTTAAACATGAGTAGAATGACCATCAAATTGAGGAAAAATCCGAAAAATCCTATAAGAAACAGGACGAACGCTGACACCACGTATCCCCACCGTGGCATCAACAATGGGAACCCTTCACCATACGCCCACACTACCGTATCATTAAAACTATCGGTGTGTACCGACATTATATTATTACAATTACACTTAATTATGCACTAAATTATCACTTTTCAAACACTTTTTAAGTGTATTTCTACATAGCTACAGCACTTAACACTTTTGGTTCACTGGACCGAGAATCTGTAAAAGAAAGAAAGATGCTTATTAATTTTCTTACTTTTAAATGTAAAGTAATATATAACATTAATATAAAATAATATATGTTTTATATTATTGTATATCGACACAAAATTCTATAATTAAAAAAATGCTTTTAAGTTACTTGAACTGAAGAATATAATTTTTTTCACAATCAAATAACAAAAACAAAAAAAAAGTAATTCAAAAACTTTCTTTTCTGGGCTTCCAGTTGACTGACAATACTGACATCTTTATTTTAATGATCAATTGAAATACAATATACAAAATGTCAGCACTGAAAAGTGCTTGCAAAGGCTTAATTGAGTAAGGAATATTACGATTTTATTTTGTTCTTTTAGTTTTTGAAACATACAATTTGGAGTATTTTTATGTGTGACTGTAAATGCGACGGTTGTGGATTCGATTCCCACATGATCCGCCACTCAACATGCAAAGTCAAGATTTCCTTACAGTTATATTGCTTTATTATCAGATATTATTATTGTTATCAGAACAACACACACACACACTACAAGTCATAAAAAAAATATAAATTAAATTAGCTTCACGCTGTATCCCGCACACAGCAGGGTAGGCAGAGGGAACCTAGTGTTAAGACACTTCGTTCCCCACTTTCTGCCGAATTCTGGAGGCATTGCGTGTTAAGTGGCAAAACTCAACGCCGCGCTTAACCTCGACACCAGAGCGAAGAAATGGAAATATAAATTTAAGTAAATATTTCATCTCTTCGAGTGGGGATCGAACCCACAACCAGTCGGTTTTGCAGTCAAACCTCGTACCGCTGCGCCACGACCGGCATCATGTTGCACACATACACTACGATTCATGATTACAGCGGGCGAAGCCGCGTTTAAGAAGCTAGTTACCCATAACAAAATAAGGAACAAAAAGAATGTTCCATTTCAATGAACGTTGCCAATGGACAGATAATTTCTGTTGGCCAGAAACGCTTCTAAGCTGATTGAATTATTTTTTGCATTCATTAAGTCAAAAATAAAATTTCGCGATATCTGTCTTCAATTTCCATATTTCTTTATTTAAAGGAAAATGAAAAAAGGTAATCGGATGGCAATATCTGTTTCATAACAAGATTGGCAGCTTATTTTTCTTGTTTATTGCTTATCTTTGTGCACTTCCGGCGATTTTGAGGCCCTAATATATAATAATCATTTCTTCTTTCTTCTTATTTATTTCTTCTTATTTTTACTTTTTCAAATTGAGATTGGCGTAATATTCGATAATTTCCTATGCACTTCCGGCGATTTTGAGACCCTGATACATAATAATCATTTCTTCTTTCTTCTTATTTATTTCTTCTTATTTTTACTTTTTCAAATTGAAATTGGCACATAAAATATTCGATAATTTCCTAACAGCATACACCCAGCGTCTCAGTAAAAATAATTACATCTAATATCTTGGATTGATCTTGGTCTTCCATCAGTGGACGGAAACAGGTTGATATAATGACTATCAAATAGACAAAAAGTGACACATTACTAAAATTTCTTTCTCAGCTCAATTATGTAAATAAATGATTAAAGCAAAAAAATGCATAGCTTCATTTTATGCCACATATAGCACAGTTTCCAGAGAGAACCATTAGGTTTTTTTTGAAAAATCGAGACCGAAATGTATTGACACTGGTGAAGATGGTCAACATTTTCCATCAATTCGAAGCGTTGCGTGGTGATTGACGGAACTCAACTCTGCACCATATCTTTCTAGAGCGGGGAAAGAAAAATAATACACTCTTCTAAGTGGGAATCGAATTCGCAAAAATAGCAACGATGTCCCACTGCACCACGATGGCCTATTAGTGTTTCAGTTCAGTTTTCAGTTTCAATTTAAAGTGCACTTCAACATCTTGAGCTACTGGATACACCAATTACTTTTCGGATGTAAGCTGTCATATAAAAATAACAACTTATGGCCGTAATAAACATTCGACTTTACGGAGAAATTGAACGTGAACCCAATAAATTTTAATATAAAAAGTTAGCTTTTACTCTTGAAATATTTTTTCCTTATTTTCTTGATGCTCTCTGCAGTATATGCAGAGAGAAATGACTAAAAGTAATAATTTTATTTGTTTTGATGTTTTTCTAAAGAGGCTTCAATAAAATTGATTGACAATAGAAATAAGCTATTTTAAATCACAACGATTTTGAAATACTAACGGCTCGTAACTTAATATTGCCGTTGCCCAACGATAACAGTTACAAAGACCTAGCGACTATTTCATAAAAAATCTAATCAGTTTCACGCTGTATCCCGCACACAGCAGGGTAGCCAGAGGGAACCTAGTGTTAAGACACTCCGTTCCCCACTTGCTGCCGAATTCTGGAGGCATTGCGTGTTGAGTGGCAGAACTCAACGCCGCGCTTTGTCTCGACACCAGAGCGAAGAAATGGAAATATAAATTTAAGTAAATATTTCATCTCCTCGAATGGGGATCGAACCCACAACCAGTCAGTTTTACAGTTACACTTTGTGCCACTGCGCCACGACTCGCCTCTATTTCATACAAAATTGAAATACTGTGGACAAGATTTAACATCTGGCCTAGTACGAAGAGAGATAAAACTCGAGACTCAAGAGAGGCAAAAAAATATTTAGACACAAAAAAGTTAAGACAATTTCTAATTTTCGAAAATTTATTTCTAATACTAGCGACCCGCTCGCGGCTTCGCCCGCTTAAACCACAAAATTATTTAATTAACACACTGAATTATGTTGGTGTTTTGATATACCTATAATGTATGTTTCCAACGCAATGAAGATTTTTAATGACAAATTTATTAAAACTTTAGGTCGCATTTTCGTACCTCCCATGAGAATCTTCACTTGAATTTTTGAAATAAAAACACAACTTATCGATACTTACAATAAAATCCTAACTCATCGGTGGCTGTACATGGAAGATATTACAATTAACATTGTAATAGAACTTGGTCAGTTTGTCTGTTTGTCTGTGAATTTGTTCACGATAATCTCAGAAAC
>JAATLQ010032184.1:14174-27503 GCA_013421005.1 Heliconius erato x Heliconius himera | reverse complement strand
TGATTTGTTTTGTGATGTATTCGTGCATCACCCATATTTAACACTGTATTTCTTTATAAGCAATAAATAATGAGACTGGTGTTTTATTTGCACCCACACAAATAACAAAATAATAAAGTACAAGGATCTGGCCTAATGGGCTTAGATAAGTATCCCACTTCTGAAATAAGGTTTCAGAAGGGAAATGTAAAAGGGAAAACAACACAACACTAATATAACAAAATACAAGTTTATGTATTGAACATCAAAATAAATATTAACTGAAGTTTAAATGACTAGAAACTAATATAAAACACCAATAACATTTGACAACATATATAGGTATTTACTCAGTGTTAATTATAGCAGCACTTTTAACCAATTCACAATGTTTATTAATTAACAACAATTAATTACTTTATAACTTGTTAACAATAAACTAGTAACAACCTAATAACAAATCACATCGAATACAACTGCCATATTATACTAACGTTTGCGAGGGAAATATGCCTTCTGGCTTACGTCAGTAACTCTTATAGCAAATGACAGGAACAAAATGTTGACACTGACAGCTGACACATTGCAGTGCTATATTTGACAGTTGACATATTGTAGTACAGTAGTCTTCTAAGTATATTATAATTACTTTAAATTTTATATTCGTTTGTGTTATGTTAGATTTTTTTGTCACGTCGCGCTCTATTATAATAGTGTTCTATGTTTGTACTAAGTGGTAAATATGATACTTAAAGATCAAAAAATATATTTGTTGTTCTTACTAAAAAAATTTTTTTATTTATTAACCTTCCTCAAATATAAAAAGAAGCTTAAATTTAATGTCACTCACAATATGTACTTTTAGGTTCAATATATTATCGTTGTAACTCAAATAGTTTTTTTAGCTTATGCTAGATGGACAAACTAAACTGTGAACGAAATTTTCTAATTTATGTCATAATTTACACACTTGCAAGTACACTCAACTGTTGAGTCATATGTAAGAACTTTAGGAAAACAAGCACTCTGTAATGTAATCTGTATCTAAATATATAAATAGAAAATATTGTTGTTACTAATTTAGTTAAATCTCTATGTTAATAACTCTTATCAGTTGTTTTAAATAAAGACGAGGCGAGTCTTTAAATTCAAACTTTATATATAAAGTAATATTATTTTTTATCGCGAAATCGCTTGAAGGTTTCAAGCTGAAATTAAGGTATATGGTTCATATATGAATCAAAAGATTCGAGCACTTATGCACCGATTTTGCTGCAATTTATATGAAATTCGCTGCGGAATCAAAACCTAAAGGGTACTTCCTGTAGACTTACAGTTACGTTATGTAATCCCGAAAAGTGAAAGTTTATAGATAATTCATAGAAAAAAAATCATTACACTTCATACACATTCATTTCATACAAAATAAGTGCATATGCCTGCAAACTCAAGTTGGTTAGATTTTATAAGTTGTACTTCCCGTTAACCTACAATCCTGAAATTGGCTCCTCCGGAAGCCCGCACTTGACCGATTTTTTCTAGTTTCACATTCATGAAAATATAAATGTAAATAAATATTTCATTTCCTCGAGTGGGGATCGAACCCACAACCAGTCGATTTTACAGTCACACTTGTCCCCTGCGCCACGACTGGCCTTTTTGCATTATTGATTGTAGTTAATATAAATTATACAGTTGCTTATCTTAAAATCGCATATTTTAGATAATGATATCAATGTAAAGTCTGCTGATTATCCGGCATCTGTTGTGGAATGCCGAATTATTATCTACTAAAAGTTCATAATATATTTCACAAACAAAGTGTTCCTTAATTTTTCGTGACACAGCACTCGGAGGAACGAATTACATTTTTTTTATATATTTTCATTTCCTCGCTCTGGTAACAAGGGAAAGCAAGGCGCTGAATTTCGCCACTTTTTATGCAATGCCTTGAAATTTCGACGAAAAGTAAGGAACAGAGTGTTTTCACACCAGATTTTCTCTTCTTATAGTAGGGTTTATACGCGGGATACTGCGTGAAGCTGTAAAAAACATATAACTAATTTGCTTACGTCTCTCGCAGTAAAATAGTGTGTGACATATGACACATTTTAACGTTTAATATATATATATATATATATATATATATATATATATATATATATATATATATATATATATATATATATATATATATATATACTGACATCAAAGTTTAATACGTATATAAAATTTAAAAAAAAAGAAAAACGAACGTACTACCCACTAGTGTAATACACGTCTACAGGTACTTCAAATTATTTCACTACAAAACGAAATTTGACTGTCTAAACTTATTCAAATCACATTCCACTAGTCACGGTGACGTCACCGTTGTGACTCCTTCCCAGAAACTTAATTTTCAACATTTTTCAGTACATTTCGCGCTAATACCTAAATGTATGCATAATTTGTGCCCGAACACGCTCTTATTGAGAAATTATAAAAAAAAGGTCAGGTTACGTGTGTTTTCTTTTTAATAATCTAATAATTAACACTTGCTAGAGTAAGTGAAAACATTTAGGTACTTTTAAAGTGCTTTACCTACCGTCTTAAATAATCGTGAATATTCACTCATTTAGTTTGTAAAATCGATGAAATACAAAATATACCAGTGACCCCTCACGTGCAGAGGTCACCCGAGGTCACGGACAGACAGATTGTAATTAAATATTATGACTTATATTAGTGGCACGTGGTTATCAATCAATTTATATGCTCATGGCTCCATTCATAAGAATTACGTATTGAATATATACATATATGTATAGTTTATAATATAGAGTAAATATTGTAACATTTTACTATTGAATAGTTGTGTTGCATCTGATATGATAGCGAACCTAGTGTTAAGATACTTCGTTCCGATATTGTGTATTGAGTGGCGGAGCTTAACGCCACGCTTTATCTTTTCGCTTTCCATTTAACCAACGAAATTAATTAATTTGGGGATAATTCAGCAATGAAAGAGTCAAAGATATTTTTTCAAATACATTAATTAATCAAAACACGATTGATGATCTCTTAATCTATAATAGTCAATAAGAAATTAGTTATTAACTGAAATTAAAATATATTACATATAAATCTGTGAATTGATGCGTGTATAGAATACATATATTTTTTCCTAATTCAGATTTGAATAGGCAACAACCTCACAACCAACTAGAATCAATGCATATAAAAATATTTTTTCGTATGCGCAACAGAAGGGTTGCTGTATGCGGGATATAGCGTGAACATATAAATAAAACAGACAGAGGGAATCTAGTGTTAAAAGCTCCCAACGCACCCCCCAATATATAAGAAATTGAATGTTTATTTCACCAAATTTTGGAGATCTTACGTTTTGAACGGCAAGATTACTGTTTAAAGCAGTGGTTCCCAACCAGTGGTCCGCGGACCACCAGTGGTCCGCAGAAGCCTAAGTATGGTCCGCAAAAGATTTTAATTTTATGACTGGGGATGGTGTGGCGAAGTTTCTGTTTAATTATCACAGTTAATTTTGATTATACCTACGTGCAAAGTGGTCCCTGCTACCAAGAATGATATAAAAGAGGTCCTTGATGAAGAAAAGGTTGGGGACCCCTGGTTTAAAGAAACTTATCTAAAAATCGTATATCGCTGTCGCTCTTTTGAACAATGTGCTCAATTTTCACAGTCATTGTCACTAGAGCTCTACATAGAGCGCGCTGATTCATGGGACATTATTTACCAAATTTTCCGCATAAGTGCTAATTTAATTGATTTTTTATGATTTTTGAACTACTTAGTACCTTATCTTTATGTAAATGTAAATAATCGTTTTTTTTATGTTGACATTATTTCTTTTCTACTTGTTACAATTTATGCATATAATTTAATATAAATCGAGTAAAAAAATGACAAATATTAGAGCTTAGTTTATTTCTCATTTCTATCTATTATGGCGCAATCGTCAATATCTTATCAAATGTATATTCCATTCATAAGGTTGTAGGTTCAAATCCTGTTGATGTCGTTAGTTTTTAGTTACTGAAGATAAAGTGAAATATCTACAGAACAATATTATAGCTAACACGATAATAATCTCAATTAAGCAAAAGACGATGAACATATTTATCATTAAACTGTCATTAGATAAGAGACCACACGCGTGAGCTACGTGAACAAAAAACGAAAGAACCTAAAGATAATGTGTAATCACGGTTAGGCTGTATTTCCTTCACTGGATTAAAAATTAGGTTAGAATTAAGAAACGAGCACGCGCTAAACTACAAAAAGCCGGTCAAGTGCGAGTCAGGCTCGCGGATGGACGGTTCCGTACTAATTTCTTAATTTTTAACCAACGTAAAATTGATTTAGAAATTATAATTTTTTTCCGATTCATAGGACAGTACACCTAAGTACGTAATTTTAATTTCGGTTTGATATCTATCTTTTTCCTGCGAAACAAAATCTTCACAGACGGACAGACAGAAAGAACACAAAATCCTGTCCTACAATGGTTCCATTTTTGCCATTCGGGTACAGAACCCTAAAAATTGATAAGAAAATTACCTTTTAGTGACGTAATATTTATCACAAATGTATAAGGTATGACAGTTCTTATACACATATTTGATAATGGTATCAGGCGCCGGCACGCGGCCCTGCGACATGACACAACGCGCCGTAACTATTGAGAAATAACGATTTGTAAAATTATTTATGTCTTATCGACATTTAATCTTTAATCGCGATTAATTTGCCCTTATCTAATTGACTTTTGGTTTCCATGAAGTATTTCTGTCACCTGTCTAGAAAGTGACAGGAATTCCCCGCTTATCTATGTACAAACGTAAAATAGTAAACGGCTGCCGTTCTGGCGGCTAAAATAAAAATGTTTAAGGAAAAAACGTAATTCATCCAAATGAATTGCTTATTTTGGTATTCATCTCACGAATATCTAGATATATTTTGTTAGCTTCACGCTGTATCACGCACAAAATAGGATAGGCAGATGAACCTTGGAACCAAGTGTTATGACACTCCGTTCCTCATCAAGACGCTTCTGTTCCCTATTTTCGGACGAATTCTTGATACATTGCCTGTATTAAGAAATATTTCTTATCTCCGAGTGGGCATGGAACCCATAACCGTCGCGTTTATAGTCACGCTCTTGTGCCCCTGTGCCATGACGGCATCAATCAAGATATATTTTTATATATATTTATTTTATTAATCGTAGGATTGAATTTCGTGATGTACATGTAAAAATAAAAAAAAAAACATTAACAGCGAGGAGTTCGCTTTAAACGCAATGTCTTAAATTTTTAGACATTTTTAAATTATCTTCTTAAAGAAACAGCTTCATGTCTTTTCCTGCATAGAAGTGTAGATAAGCCGACAAATAGAAATGGATTTTCATATCATACTATTAATAAACATAAAGAACGAATGTCTTGTAATATTTGCGCACACGCACGTCTAGTAAGGCAAAATATTCAATTTAATAATAGTCATCATTCGTCACATATCAGTTCAGTGATATGAAAGTGTCACGAATACAGGATAGAACACATACACGTTAAGAAATATACACTATTTCGTAATGTAAAACCCAACTAAGCTAATCATAAGTTAATTTACTTGGAACTTAACTATTAGAGTTATAAATAAACTACTAATAATGCACATATTGGTATCTCCGACCGGTCAGAGCGAGGCTAGACGGATGCAGAGCGCGAGGGCCAGCCCGCGAGCGCACGACCAACGGTAACGGTAACCCCTCAAAAGCGGATCAAACTGCGATATCATACGTAGCGTGACGTAGCATCAGGTGTTTGAGTAGATGACGCGGTGCCGTGCCTTTACACACCCGCCGCCGCTTGACTCACTCAGGCTTTATAATAGAGACTCGACGCGCGGAACACCACAAACCTGCAGGCCGGCAATCTAGCCACACGCGCTGAGTGCTCACATAGCTATAGCTCATATCTGATAAGTTTGAAAATTATGGCGGCAATAATATATTTTTTTGTTTGTGTTTCCGTTGTGTCCGTGACCGGGTTCAAGCATCACCCGAAGTTCCCCAAGGCCGAGGAGAGCGACGTGATAACGAAAGGTGAATGTGCTGTAGTGATGGTCTAGTGAGAAAGTACAAGTGAAGTTCTAGTGACAGTATGATGCAACCGGCGGCCCACTTGACACACGCATACTAACCGTATTATTTTGTTGCAGTGGTTTGCAACAGTGTTTTTGAGGAGACCAGGAACGAGATTATAGAGAAATCAAGATGTGGTGAACCCAAGGAGGTGTTTGAGGAGCTCAAACTAAATACTTCATATCTTCAGGTATGTTATATTTAATATATATTTTAATTATATTTAATTAACTAATTAATTTAATTTTTATAATTATTAAATAAATGTTAACTAAACTTACTAAAATTAATTATTTTAAACAATTATTATAATATTAATTATTATAACGATATAATTAACAACCTAACTATTAAAGATCATTAGCCACTAATACTCCGCAACTCATGCAATGAAGCTTTAATTCAAATCTAATACAATTTCTCAGTATAATAGAGCAATTAAAATACTTTACATCACATTAGATTAGACCATATAATAATAAATAACTTAGGAACAATTGGCTAAATATGAGTATTTGAATATTTAAACGTATCAACGGCTACATCCGTGAGGCGGTCATTAATGCGTGAGAAAATCCGCATCCGAATGTATAGGTGACTGACGTTAGCGTATTTCCCCAGGTGAATCCTAGCCACGTTTGGGTAAAGCGGTGTGTTGGCCTCTGCGACTACGAAGCCCCGGGGTCGCAGTGTGTCCCGACCAAAATAAGAAAGCAAGCTATCCCGGTAAGTCTACAACGCTAAAATTTGGTAGTAATGTTTCATATAAATAGATCGTAATAAAATATTTCAATACTTAATTGAAATTACAAATACATTGTAATTATACAATGGAATATACCTATTGAGGTATATTCTCTTTATTTTTGATTTATTTATATCTTAATGACCGGCATATTATAATACAAAAACAGTGTTTTTGAAATTTTATATTCTAAATATTCAAACGAAGATTGCAATTTACTTCAAAGTTATAAAATTCACCTCTATAATTATCCAATTTTGACTGGCAGCTCGTATCTTACGTTTTAACTGATCAAGCATAAAGGACAAACACTATCTATTTATCTCCAGTCCATCCTTGACACACTTGCGCGTTTACTCAGTCTTTACGCAATACCCAATGATAATAATGACATAACTCCCATACATCACAAATATTTTCATTTGCACTATTATTAGGTGTTGAGATAAAATATAATCGATAGTTTCATTTCAATGGGTATTGTTTCATTATTACTCATGAGAGTTCTTTCATATAACAAGCTTTAGGTTGTTCTAACAAAGTTTTTTATTGGTCAGGTTCGAATATTCAATCTGAAGACGAATAGGGAGACGTGTTCCACCTACACCCTGGACGTCCACGAGAGCTGCGGCTGCTGCAGCAGCTCCTCGCATGACTGCAGCCCTCCGAGGGTGTTGAATCCTCGTAAGTGCGTCTGTCAATGCCCAAATCTGGAGGAAAGGCGAAGTTGTCTCAAAAAGGTTTGTAGGATGATGGATGTCTGTGAGCACTAACGCAGGTAGACGGCACGCATGCTATCACCAATCTAACGCTTCGATGTTTTCTCTCCAATGTTTTATTCCCATGCATGGATGCTCCATAATTATCAATTTTCATTTCCTCAGTCAAATTCCAGGTTTCCCATTACTATGCCGTACTGACATCCGTTGTCTTACCAGAGCCAGCTTTGTTTTTCTTTATGCAATTCATCGTTTTATAATTTAATGTTCACTTTATTCAATTAATTTGCTATATTTCAAAACTTTAAGTTTAATTATATACAAATATAGATTCATAAAGTTAGGATTCGAATCCTAAAATATACATACTTGTATATATACATTGCAAAATAGCAACTTATACAAATAATCATTCTATATGTTTTACATATGAAATATGTATGTACATCTTTCACGTATTAAAACTTTTCCAAAAAGATCAACGAGATCGAATTATATTCTCTATTGTTATAGCGTAACCAGCATATGAGGTGGAACAGATCCAAGTGTATGTGTGAGAAGAGAAGGAGTGCTTGGTGATCATGACATTAACAATAGGAAGAAGACTTGGAAAAAGAAATAAGACTTAAGTGTTATGAAAGTGAGACGACGTTGTGAAATAGATACGTAAAGGCAAACGACTGACAAACTTTTGCCATTCAATACTACCATTTTCTCCGTAAATTATGAAAAAAGTGAAATGGATGAACTTTTATAGTGAACTTTCATATAGCTGTGAAACTTAAAAGCCTACGGATCAGCAGCTTTAATAGTATTAAGCAGTATTACCTTAGACTAAGTTATTTAGTTCAATGGGACCAAATGACGTTGTGAACTGACTGGTTTTATGTTCCCTTAATTTATTATTCTAGGACTTTTGTATTTTAGCTGTGTAAGTTGGAGCGACATCACTATTCAGTATTGTTTAAGCGTATTCGCGTGACGGCGCAATTCCTAAATTGTGATATAATTTTTCTATTAAGATATAAATATTGTGTATTTAAGTTACTTACTAACCGCTTCTAGTCGCAATCAGCTCTCTTTTAACCTATAGTTGTACATTTTTGGCTTTTTCCGAAATGCTGTAATTAATTTAGATTTAACAAATTTTGTTTTGTAAAAAATGACAGAGCTTATGTACTTTCTTTAAAATTTAGTTATAAATAGCAAGTGCTAGTATTAATTAATAAGTTACTAGCGCCATATTAGTTTAAATTGTAATTATTTCGCCAGGAACGGGCGAAATAAGTTTCGTTTAGTTTATTAGCTTTTTCTAAATTATTTTACTAAATTAGTTGTACCAATTTCTACGTTTATTATATTTATTTTACCAATAGATATTTACAAATTGATGTAAATAATAGTTATTTATAAGGACCTAGTCTAGTAAGTGCCAAAGGCATTGAATCTCAAACTAGGAAGTAAATTAATTTATTACTTATATTAAGATAGGGCTTACAAAGCTTTAAGTGATGAAATCACGTTAGAATAATTTTGTATAAACTAATTAGATTAAAACTGAAAATAAAACTTGTACTTAACTTATTTTTTTTATAATAATTTGTTTTATTTTACCCCTTACTTTGGAAATAGTTAAAGAAGCCACTCCAATTTCACTCTGTATTTCGCATTTTTGCACTTTTTTATTTAACTTTTGGAAAAAGGAAAGCAGCTATATCCTTTTTCCAAAATAACAGGGTCCGCAGAATTAAAAATAAAGTCACCGCGCGTTCCACCTAATTATAGAGACATTGAGGGTTATCCCACAAAATCCGAATTCAGGTGGAAAGAGGATGACAGAGTCACGGCAAGTGCTATCTACCTGTCGCTGTGTAGGGTAAAGCGCAGAACAAGAAAAAGAAATACTTCCATGGGTATATCCCTCACCGTTTTTTTTTACAAAAATGGTTAATATGAAATATATATAATCTATAGTTGAGATTATCTGTAACTCCGCAGCAGTACAACTTCTGACTGTAAACTTGGCAGGTGTGAATTCGAAATTCTCACTCGAGGAAAATGAATTATTTTTATTGCTTCATTTAGGTACCAAGACAAAGCGCAGCGACAAGTTCCAATACTCGCAATGTCACAAAATTAGGTGGACAGTGGAGTTGCTTAACACTAAGTTCCCTCTACCTACGTGGCCTATATACGTGATAGAACGTGAAGCTTAAATAAATGTATGCATAATCATCATTCTACTCAAATACAGTCGTAAATGAATGTTGCAACTATTTACATCTATATGAACGTATATTGTAACGGAAGAATTACAATTTGTAATAAAAAATTCATAGATTATCTTATTTGCTACTGACATATATAATAATTATAATAAGAGAAAATGTAGAGGCCTTCTGTAACCTGTAAGACTATTATTTAAAATTACTATTTCAATATATATTTTTAAATTGACGATAACATCTTGTGATTCACGAGTTTCAGTCATGAAAGAACAGTGTCTTAAAACAAGATTCCCTCTGTCTACCCTGTCATATGCGGGAAGCGTGAAGCTTTGTGTGAACCAAGTCTTCATTAGTAAACGAAGTGTTATCTGCGGTTTTACCCTCGTTGTTAAACAAAAATAATTAACAGCTGTATATTACACATTCTAAGACAAAGGCAGAAATTCGGAGAGCTGGTAGAGTGGATTACATCTAAATGATAGCCTACAGCCTTACATGATAAATTGACTACCCAAAAAGATTTTCTCAAGATTAGCGCATTCAACCAAACAAATTCTTCAGATTTACAATATTAATCTAGATGTAGGTGGATTACATCGCGCCGACTGAAGATAAGTATGAACATGGCGAAGGCCATTGATCGAGTGTGACATAAGGTGCTCCTTGCTAAACTTCCATCTTATAGGATTCCCGAGAATGTATCCAAGTGGATTGCCATCTTTCACACTGGGCTCAGCATCAAGGTTGTTGTCGACGATTTTTGCTCAGAATACATCCCCGTCAATGAACCTGGTCTAATTCAACATTTTCATTCCAAAAGGATACGAGCTTGGGGGTTAATCACTAAAAAAACCATTTGTTGATCATCATCAACATCCCATATAGCCGAACCCAGTATCAGCACATTGGGCCTTAGCCTTTCGAGCAACTGCCAGCATCGTGATCAAGACCAAGTCGATGCATGGCTGCGGCAGTGTCCCCAGGTCGATATAACCTGAGTACCTTCAAAACGCGTTTATCTCCACCTTAAAGGCCGACAACGCACCTGTAGCTCCTCCGGTGTTACACGGGACCTCTGCTTGCTTATGGGCGGCAGTGGATCACTTACCATCAGATGAATCGTACGCTCATTTGTCTTGTCTTTTTTCATTAAAAAATCTGTTAGGCTGGCGAGCAATCAATGAAGGTTACGATGATGATATAGTCTTTCTATCTATCTCAGAACAGTCTGTGATTCCAAGGTAAATATATACCATAAATCTTTTATGCGAGCTTATTATATCTAAAAAAATAGATTTTAAAAGGAAGAGACAAAATTCTAATATATAATCAGCCAAAGCAATTTTTCATCAGTTAATCTTGAGATTTTGAAAGGAAAAGAACTTATACGAATACTGTAATTCTTTATATCTAATTTCAATTTAAATTCAAAGGAAGATCTATTCTCGTGTAAGATTTCTACATCGTAAAATTAAATTATTAACAAGTTTTATTGACAATTTAGATAAATATTGATAGAAACGATTTTATAACAAGACGAAACTACTCCACATTACTTAACTTTACAAAATTTGTATTAGTGTTTAAGTTTATACATGACTGTACACGACAAGATTATCACGTATTCTATTACCATAGGTGATAAAATCTATACTAATCCAGTGCAAACCGACTTCACAGAACTAAATGAACTTTTCGAGATCACATTGCTGACCTTTCTGTGAATATTGCGTAGTTATTGTATTTTCCTTATATTGATTTTAAATATGTATAAGCGACATTGTGTCGTTTGAAGCAGATTAGTGTACTTACTAAGTATTGGTTTTTTATTGAATCTTACACTAGAAGTAAAACTTTTTATAGCTTCATGCTGTATTCTACACATAGCAGGGCAGACAGAGGGAACCTGGGAAGTGTTAAAAAACTCTGTTCCGATAAATAGACTTCCGTTGCAACCTTTCCGCTGAATTCTGGAAACGTTGCGCACCAATGCCCCTGTGTAACTTATTACCTAAAGTAGTCTAGACTTAAAAAGATGATTGATTTACCTTTGACGAGAAAATGGGCATTTAAGTACTCCTTAATAGTACAACACTATTACTAAGCCTTCAGCCATTCATTGAGACAATTGTAAAAAAAAAGTTTTTTGTTTAATGTCTTACTAACATTTGCCTTCGAGTTCACTTAAGTGACACAAAAGGTCTTAATTAAAAGTTTGGTATGACACAAGACACATTTTATTCTTGAGTTTCACAGTAGGTAGTGGGTCTATTAGAAATGATTTACGTGACATAATGTAACGTATAGCCTTCCTCGATGAATGGATTATCTAAAACGAGATTTTTTGAACCAAATAAACTCTTCCCAAAAATACCCGAATAAAAATGTCTACTAGTCGTCGTTGAAATATACAGGTTCATTTAATTAAAAATCACAAAATGAACTAATTTATTAAGAATAAAATTAATAAAATGTAAAGTAATTAATTTTTTATTTTTTGAATAATAAAAGATTCTTTCCGCGTGGGAAATATTCAAAAAATTCATTGTAATTCTTTATAAGTTAATGTTCTTAATTATAAACGGGGATCCCCCATTCTTTACTTCATTTTATATTTATTCTTATATGGCGATAACAACTGATAAAACAAAATAGCTGGTGCTTAATTATTTATTAAAATTAGATAGAAGAGAACTTAATCCCTGTATTTATTGTATTTATTGCTCCATTAACTTTAATTTAACTAATATTATAATTCTTAAAAATGTATTTGGTTGAACGCGCTAATCTCTGATACTCTTGGAAAAATATTTCTTTTGTTAGATAATCCACTTATCGAGGACGACAAACGATGGACAATCATGTAACGAATAACGTGATTCAATATATTAAATGACATTAGTTATTTCTAGGCCAGTCGTGGCGCAGCGGCACGAGGTGTGACTGTAAAACTGACTGGTTGTGGGTTCGATCCCATCACTCGAGGATATGAAATATTTATTTAAATTTATATTTCTATTTCTTCGCTCTGGTATCGAGGTTAAGCGCGGCGTTGAGTTATACCACTCAACACGCAATGCCTCCAGAATTCGGCAGAAAGTGGGGAACGGAGTGTCTTAACACTAGGTTCCCTCTGTGTACCCTGCAGTGTGCCGCATATTATAGCAAAATTAAACATTATCTCACTTATAGGTGTACCATTAGAAGTAGTATTAATAAATTTTAATACAATAAAGGGAGAATGGTGTTGAAAAAAAATCGGTGTCCAAGTTCAGGATAAATACAATTTATAAAAGTTGATAAACTTAAGTTTGCGAGCGTTTGCACTCATTTTGTATAAATCAAAATCAAATCAGCTTCACCCTGTATCCCGCACACAAAAGGGTAGGCAGAGGGAAGCCAGTGTTAAGACACTCCGTTCTCACCCTTCCACCAAATTCCGGAAGCATTACGTGTTGAGTGGCGGAACTCAACGCCGCCCTTTGTCTCGACACC
>JAATLQ010032184.1:0-14164 GCA_013421005.1 Heliconius erato x Heliconius himera | reverse complement strand
AATCGGTGTCCAAGTTCAGGATAAATACAATTTATAAAAGTTGATAAACTTAAGTTTGCGAGCGTTTGCACTCATTTTGTATAAATCAAAATCAAATCAGCTTCACCCTGTATCCCGCACACAAAAGGGTAGGCAGAGGGAAGCCAGTGTTAAGACACTCCGTTCTCACCCTTCCACCAAATTCCGGAAGCATTACGTGTTGAGTGGCGGAACTCAACGCCGCCCTTTGTCTCGACACCTGAGCAAATAAAATGGAAATATAAATTTTAAATAAATATTTATTTTCCTAGAGTAGGGATCGAATCCACAACCAGTCAGTTTACAGTCACACTTTGTGCCCCTGCGCCACGACTGGCCTCGAGACTCAACGTAAATTCTCACTTCCTACCAAATTTCATAACTGTATATCCACGGAAAGAGCTCTATATTTTTATTATGATGACAACGAATTTAAAAAAAATACAGCAAAAACAATCCATAAATGTTCGAATCTTTTGATCGCGTTGACTGACGATTGGAAGCTTGATTTTTTTCTGTTCTCCAAGAGACCGTAGAGCAGAATGTTCAATATTAATTTAGCTTGATACCACCAGGCAAATTTGAGGTAAATGGTCTTAATATACAGCTCTCTGTATGTACGGAAAACAAAGTGATCTTATAAGGGTTTTCGTTTTGAGGTACGGTGAGCTTGCCACATTCAAAATTTAAAGTAAATTTAAAATAACATGAACGAATAAAGTCTATTACATTGTTCAGGAAAATGGGTACCTTCAAAAAGCGCGTTTATTTCCATATTAAAGGCAGACAACGCACCTGTAACTAATCTGGTGTTGCACGGGGTCGTGGGCGGCGGTTATCACTTACCATTAGGTGACCCGAACGCCTTGTCCTTTTCCATAAAAAAAAATTAACGAATAAAAACGTACGAAACTACAATCAGTTAAATCCTTTACAGGATTACTACTAATACATGTAATAATAAAATTATGACATTGGCGTCTATCAAAAGTATTCCAATATTTTTTTTGCTTCATGCTACATACAACACATAGCAGAGTAGGCAGAGAGACCTAGTATTAAGACACTCCGTTTCTTATTTAGTGACACCGTTCCTGGCTTTTCAACAAATTCTGGAGATTAACACCGCGCTTTACCTCGTTACCACAGCGAGGAAATGAAAATATTATTTCAATCTCCCCAGTGGGAATCGAACCTACATACTTCGCGTTTTCAGTCACAAGCTTGAATCCTATTTTTATTCGAAATAAATCGATATTTTTTATTTAAATTACAATAATATGACAAATGAGATGCACTAGTTTTAGTAGTAACAGTTAGTAACAGTTTCCTTATAATTTACAATGTCAAACAGTCGTAGAGCGTCTACAGAGCTACGCTCGTAGCGTCATCTCTATTTTGAGATAGAAATGTGTTCTAAGATCGTCGTAGCGCAGTGACATAGAATCTGACTATAAACGCGACGGTTGTGGGTTCATTGTCCACGCGATAGCATGATTTAGTTTTTTGATCTCTAGGTTTATCAAAAAGATAAAGAGCGGTCTTGAGCTCCGGCATTTTCAATATCCAATGTCTTGAAAAATTAGGTGGTTGTTACCTGTCGGTCTACCCCTTGTGCATATAGCATAAAGATTAAAAATTAATGTTATGTAACATTATTATAAAAATACTTCTTTTTTAAAAAAATAACTCAATAAAAAAAAGACTATTGCAAAATGAGGCCGGTCGTGGCGCAGCGGCACGAGGTGTGACTGCAAAACCGACTGGTTGTGGGTTCGATCCTTTTTTTACTTAAATTTATATTTGGTGTTGAGGTTAAGCGCGGCGTTGAGTTCTGCCACTCAACACGCAATGCCTCCAGAATTCGGCAGAAAGTGGGGAACGGAGTGTCTTAACACTAGGTTCCCTCTGCCTACCCTGCTGTGTGGGGGATACAGCGTGAAGCTAATTTATTTTATTTATTTTTTATTGCAAAATGCATACTTTTAAATCAAATATGTTATATAGCATCATTTTCCTTATATTTTAGCCACTCTTATCTTTTTAACTAATACTCGTACTTCATAATTCTTATTTTTACTTTCTCAATTATCAAGCACTTACACATTCTTTTAGCTTCACAGTGTATCTCGCGCATAGCAGGGAGGCAGAGGGAACCAGTGAACCTAGTGTTAATTCTTTTACCATTGAGACACTTTCGTTCCCCACTTACCACTTAAAAATTAAGTGGTAAGTGAGGAACGAAAGTGTCTCAATAAAGAAGGCATTGCGTGTTGAGTGTCGGAACCCAACGCCGCGCTCTGTCCCTTTGCCAGAGCGAGTAAATTAAAATATTAAATATTTCATTTGTTCGAGTGAGAATTGAAACCACTAACTACTTGTCGCGTTTACAATCGCAAGTTGTACCCCTGCGCCACAACTGGTCACGATACACTTACTCGTATATGCAATTATTTTTTTTTAGTATCACGCTGTATCCCGCATTTAGCAGGGTAAGCAGAGATAACTTAGTATTAAGACACTCCATTCCCCATCTATAGGATTAATTAAATAAAAATAAACGTATTGAACATAATAATATGATAATTTATATAAAGTTATTTGATAATGTTAACATGTAAAATGTAAAGTCCCGAGAAAAATAAAAGATAGACCTCACACAGTAATAAAACAAACTGCTAATGTATCCATTGTTTGAAAAATTTATTTAATACTGATTGAGAAAATATTTCGTTAATTCTCTATTTAAATAATAATATAAATATATTTATAAAAATTAACTTTATTCCTTTCTCCGCTTTCATCCAAGTTCTATAAATT
Organism: Heliconius erato x Heliconius himera; assembly: GCA_013421005.1. Classification (NCBI taxonomy): domain Eukaryota; kingdom Metazoa; phylum Arthropoda; class Insecta; order Lepidoptera; family Nymphalidae; genus Heliconius; species Heliconius erato x Heliconius himera. The sequence goes on along the minus strand of JAATLQ010032184.1, from coordinate 11,326 downwards.
ACCAATTAAGTGAAGCAAGTCTACTTAAAATATCAATTATTTACGAAGTAAAAATTATTTTAATACATATTATAATCTAAATTAGGCCGTCGTGACGCAGGGTCACAGGCGTGTGACTTTAAACGCGATAGTTTCGGGTGAGATTCCCGCTCGGGGGAATGAAATATTTAGTGCTTTCGTTTTCTCGCTCTGTTCGAGGCTAATCGCGGCGTTGATTTTTTTTTCCCCTGAATTCTTGAAGCATTGATTGACTGCAACAAAAATTCGAGAAGTGATCGAAGACATCAGCGAAAAATGTGAAAAAGAAATGTCTTAACACTTAGTTCCCTCTACCTGCCTTGGTATGTGTAGGATACAGCGTGAAGATAAAAAAAAACATAACCACTCTGAGCGGGGATCGAACCTATTACTACTACGAAAGCCGACGGCATATAAGCACAATATTAAAAAATATATAATTTATCTTTAAACATGATACTATATTGAACTTGCGACCACCGAGTAAGTAACGACGACCGCTCTTACATTTTATACCTACTCGAGAACAATTAGCAAGCGGATTTAGGTAAATTACAGTATCGCGTTACTTATTTTAGTTTGTTTTTGCCACTTTTTGTGCGAACTGTGCCAGTGGGTTATTCCTCCAATTGAGATATATTACGTAATTTTACACCTATTATCTATGCTCATTATAGTTGTGGTGGCGTTTCATACTAGCGGTGGAGACGTGCGGTTTTTTGAAACTATAACTTTTTTATTTTCTTTAGCTTCACGCTGTATCCCCCACACTGCAGGCAGAGGGAACCTAGTGTTAAGACACTCCGTTCCCCACTTTCTGCCGTATTCTGGAGGCATTGCGTGTTGAGTTTACGCCACGCTTGTCCTCGACACCAAAGCGAAGAAATAAAAATATAAATTTAAATAAATATTTCACTTCCTCGAGTGAGGATCAAACCCACAACCAGTAGCTCTTAGAGTCAACACAAATAAACAAATTTAACATTTCTGTTTGTCTGTCTTTCTGTGTATCCGAGTTAACCGTAGTCCCAGCACCAGCTGAACTGATTATTACGGGACTAACACTGAAAGATAGAGCTTATACAATAAAAAAATTACATCAATTTAAAATATGTTGTTCGACCAAATTGCTACTTCCTAAAAAAGTTATTTTATACAAACTGTTATATTGAATTAGGAAAATCTTTAGTTTTTAATGTTTTGTTGCTTAATATTGTTCGTAAATTATTATTTGTATGATGATAGAAAGAACCAGATATATATCACTTCGTGGTCCGTATATCAAGACCATTATTATGTATCGTTTTTACTTCATTTTGTATGAAATTCGCCGCGTAATCAAAACCTATAGTGTACTTCCCGTAGACCTACAGGTATGAAATTTAGGACGAAGTAAGATCTTACAATACACGTAAAGAAAAAATCGGAAAAGTAAAAATTTATAGATATTTCATAGAAAAAAATAATTAAAAACTTATATTTCATACAAAATAAGTGTATATGCCTGCAAACTCAAGTTTGTTGACTTTATTAGCCGCATCATCAAAACCTATAAGGCATTGCCCAATTAAAATCCTAAAATTGGTACAGAAACCTCGGTGGGCGACTCGTGCTTGGCCGATCTGGTAGCGAGACAAAGCGCGGCGTGGAATTCCGCCACTCAACACGCAATGCCTCCAATATTATAGGTACAGCATGAAACTAAACAAAATTATAAAAAAATAGTGTGTAAGGAATCTTAGATCTAAGATATCAATCATAGATTACTCTGAACCTTTTACGGACGAAACAATTCCACTCAAGAATTAGAATTAGTACCTACAATTGGACTTTGTTACTAGTCGGGTGTCATACTCAAAGATGTAAATTAACTTTTAATTAACAATAAATCTGTGTAAAATTTTTTGACCTAAAGATCTTTTCTTGCTTCACGATCTATCTCACACATGACAGAATAGGCAGAGGGGAACCGATTGTTAAGACACTCCGTTCCCATAAATACACTTCCGTTCTCAACATTCCGCCGAATTCTGGAGGCATTTTGTGTGGAGTCATGGAATTTAAAGCCGCTCTTTGCCTCGTTACCAGAGCGCAAAATATTATATATTTCATTCCTGGAGTGGGAACCGACAACCTCTCGCGTTTACAGTTCCATACTTGTGCCACGGCGTCACGACCGACCTGGTGTAGGTATATGTTATCTGAGAGGTGAGAATTTTATGAAAAAGTTAAATATAAAAACTATACTAAGGATATTTTGCTTGTTCTTTTCAGAATAGAAGCATAATCTACTGTAACTAGTGCCAGCTTTTTAGTATTAAATAAATAATATTTATATGTATGTAAATAAATTAAAGGCTTCTAATTTTATCAAAAATAGTATGGAATCAAACGGAAATTACCGAACTTATATTTCTATATATAACGTATGATAACAATTACGATAGTGGAATGAAAATAAAGTTCTGCCCTAGATTCGTCAAGAATGTAATGTTTAAAGGAAACTAGTTCAGAAGATTTTGCGTCACTAGCATACTAATAAACAAATTTAATATAACCAGATTATATGACTACATGAGAATTATACACGACATGCGATGCCTCCAGATTCATCGAAAAGTGGGAAACGGAAGTGCCAAAAAAAATATGATGCGTGCCTTTAAATTTCTTCTACTCTAGTAAGATTTTCTATAATTTAGAAATAATTAGATACCTTAAGTATTGCTATATCGCTCACATAATCTTACCGCATCTTCATTGACATAAGTATTTAACTTTTAAAAATGTGCAATTAAATCGTTATTTCCACTTCGCAAAAAAATATGGCAATTTGACACGCGCACGATTTTTTTATTTAAAAAAAAAATAAGCACAGGCACTTCGATCTCTATGTTTATTAAATCCAAATCATGATATAACATTGACAACAAGAAATGTCTCGAAAATTTGGCCTAGGACCACAAGCTGCTACGTCAACATTTAATCTCAGTTTGTCCTAATCATTGACCAATAAGCTATAATTTTTTTTCTCACCTCTCAACTGAACTCAATTCTCAATCCTAACGCGGTTATTAACACAAAAACACAATAAGTAAATATAATCTCCAAACAGCGTACCGCCATGAATGGGCCGCGGCACGTTGTCACGTGGCCGTGGCCCGTGACTCACACAGTGTTTACATGAGCTATATGTCGGTTTTAAAGTAAATTTTTGACTCATTATTCATTATCCTCTAATACAACATATATCTGCATCATTATCTTCGAGGATGACGTCCCCCACGACGTCATTTAGACGAGTTGACGTCTTCGGAGTTTGCGTTGACATTTTTTTTTTTGTGATTTATGCATTAGTATCTTGTTATTTTGGTTATTGTTATATAATTTGTCTTACTTTCTTTTTTTAAATTTATTCGTAATATATCTTTTAATGAGATGGAATTAAATTATATAAAATTTATAGTTCTTTTACTTATAAAAAATTCTGCATTAGAAGTCAATTTAGATTTTTTTTGACGTGATAATAATTTCAAAAACAATAATTTTAAAACCTTATATTAATATTGCATATATCTCTTCCCACAAATCTGTAAGCAAATAAGTCCTTCAGTACACTTTACCATGTCATATGACCAAAAAAGGTTAATTCCCACCGTCGAGCGTCACAGTGCGGCGTACGTGAGTTTATTTCGGGAGTTCAAGATCCAGATTTAGTTCGCCCGAACTACATATATTATGTTAAAAAGTAAACAAATGGTTATATTAAGAGCGCTACTAGTGGTCGCGGCGCGGCGCGGGCGCAGGCGCGGGGTCGGCGCGGGCGCAGGCGTGGGCACGATTGATGCTAGCGTTGTTTGTTTGGAAACGAATTCCGATGTATTTATTTTCTAACGATCGATTTTGTGAAAATTCACTACATGCGCTGACAGACGTGTTATTCTTTGGAATTTCGGTTTTGGATTGTGTAAAATACGGAGTGATTGCACTCTTTTATTATGCTTTTGTCTTTGTTTTGTTTATAATATTAAACTTTTATAGATTTGACTTTATTTCAAAAGGAGGAAGAGATTTTAGGGATTGTTTATTGATTTAATTGTATTACAAAATAAAGTCTATCGGAGCTATGAATCTAGTCATTAATAGATGCATATGTGTAAATTAATCGAACCCATCAGCCACCAAAATTTTTCAAAAATATTATATATATTTTTCTTCTTATATTAATAAATTTCAAATACATGCTAACCTATTGATACTAACAAAACAAATAAACCACGAACAACCTACTCTAAAGCAATTAACGGCGAACGATCAACAAGAAATAACTAACAGTATTTATGTGGAACAAAATTACTGGTGAAGCTGAAGTGGAAAATTTCGTTAATGCCCATCTAATACACGTAGCAGGTGGCTCCTGTACTAGCACAGATTGATCAGATATTACAGGAAAATCCCCTCTGGAATTACTTATATTATTTATACATTTTTAAACAAAAAAAAAAGAGATTTACCCCGATCTCCATACAGCATATTTGGCAGAGGGTATCTAGTGTTAATATACACTTTTCTTCCTTAATTTTCAAGACATTCCGCGTTTAGTGGTGGAACTCAACGCCGTGCTTTGTTTACCAGATTAAATGAAAATCATTTAAATAGAATCATTCCCTAATTGGAGATCAAATCCATAATTGTTAGGATTACTGTCAGACGCTGTTACACTGCGCCACGACGGCCTTAATTTTTCAAGCTCACGTTAAATATTTTCATACTTACTCATAAAACCAGATCGCACAAGGTATGTTGTACGTCCCGCCCACGAGGTAACTCTTTAGGGTAAAGGAACCATTAAAAATTGTTTTGTACATCAAGAAGGGAGAAGCAGTAATGTATAAATTGCATTCTTGTGAACTCAATTATATTAACATATTTTGTTCTTGACTCATGGGTGAAAAATTTGGGTGTTACAATAAGAGGAGATTTGACATCATTTTTTTTGCTTCACGCTATATCTGATATATAGTGGAAGTAGATAGAGGGAATCAATCGATCTGCTCGCACCGCCCGAATTAAAGTTAGGTTTTAGGTAATATTTAGTAGTTGGGATGGACTGCGGTAAAGCATATTGAAGAGATTCTCCCAATATGGGAAACTTGATTTACACCTCCGATCAGTAGTAATTCTTCCGCTCAGGGGGTTCTAGCAGATTCGTCAGGGCTTCGTCTACTATAAGGCGCTTGTACTTTTCGATTTTGTAACCCCGTTAACGAGTATTGAAGCCATAGTGGGAACTAACTTTCTCGTCACGATTGTTGTTGAGATACTCCGTTTCTGCTAGCTATATGCGCATCTTCAAGAGGGTCATTGTGATCCTCCCACAAGTTATGGAGGCTGCGGGTACCCTAGGAAAAACCCTGTAGAACCTTGAAAGCGACAGTGCCCTGCAAGCAGGCATTTCATTCTCCCAGACGACATAGTAGTATGCGTGAACGATCCTGCGGCGCTCATTCCGTCTATTGGATAGCAGAGAGAACTAATTAATACTTAGGTAAAATCTAAATTTAGTTTAATTGTGGTGTTATGACATTGATCCTTTTTTGATACCTCTATCTGGCCACTCCTTGGATCATTTGTTGGTTATAAAATAATTTTGCAATATGCCTTACGTAATGAAGTCATGAGTTTATCACTGTCATATAAACTTCAGAACTTTATTAGACAAGTGTACGTGATTCGAAGGAAATCAAATTATTGAGCAGAGATCGTTAGTTCCATAATGAATAGCAGAATTATTATTATTTATTTAAGAATTCGCAGTTACAAAATATTTTTTTCAAATATAATTTGTAATATTAGATATTAACCTATGTCAATATTTTCAATATAAATGTAATGTAAGAAAAAAATATTTAATTACCTTATTTAAAAATGTTTACATTGACATTCAGTTATTTGGTAATGGGACTTTGGGCTTAAACTTTATTTTTTTGTTATAAGTTAATATTAACACTAGGTTCCCTCTGCCTATCCTGCTCTATGCGGGATACAGCGTGAAGCTGATTTTTTTTTATAAGTTAATGTTATAATTACAAGATGAAGGCAGAGATTTATAGGACTATTAATGATAAAGCAATTTTAAAAAATATATAGGTATAATTTTTTTTGTAGTTTTAAGCCGTACCTTGCATATATCAGGGTAGGGAACTTAAAGTTAAGACACTCCATTCCCTACGCACCGCTGAGGCTGCGTGTTGAGTAGCGGAACTTAACGCCAGAGTTTGGTAAGGACAAATATGCCTATATTAAACAACTGGTACACACTCGACGTTCTAATCCTAGCAACTTAGATTTAATACAGAACTACTGAGTCACGACAATAAAAAATGTATTACAAAGTAATGAAGCAAAAGTTAATGAACTAGGTGACTGCTGAACAAGGGAAACGTTCAGGATTCTTGGCACTCCTTCAACCGGAAGTGGCTCAAATAGTACGGAGTCTTATTGAATTTGTCACGCTATCGTAATTCACTTCTCATATAAATCTTAAAATAATGCAATAAATTTCGTATTTTTTAAGCATTTTCGATAATAAGAGTAAGCAAAGAGACTGTTGCCATTTTGCTAGAATAAAAAATAATAGAATATCTATCTAATTACGCCATTCAACATACAATGTTTTGAGTTCTGGTGGAAAGCAGGAAACAGAGTGTCTCAACTCTAAGTTTTCTCCGACTGCCTTGCTTGCTTTTTCATTGAAAGAAGTTTTAAGTTTTTGGAAATTTTTGTGCATTTAGAAATCAAGACAAAACACTTCTTTTAGGTTTAAAAATCGACATGGAATACATTTTGAATTGAGATTTTCTCTCATCTGCCTAAAGTGCCTTAAAATCTTTTTATTTACTCTAGCTTCTCGTTGTCCGTCCGCATAGTAGGCACAAAGATCCTAGTGTTAAGACATTGCGTGTTTGGTGGAACCCAACGCTATGTTTTGTCTACTAGATACCTATTAAAATAATTTAAATATAATAATTACCCCGAGTGAAAATCGAATCACCATCTTTACCATTCATGGATATTTCTCCTTATCTTATACAATTATGGAAATTTCTTTCCATTACACTTACTCAGCTGATGATGATGACATCTGTCATTATCATCAGCTTGTCCTATGCTGGACATAGACCCCTAAAATGGCACGAGCTTAAGCAGACATACTTACAATCAGTCAATTGAAAATAATCTACAAAATTGAAAAATAATTACAAACTAAGACGTTTATATGAAAATTAAAGTAAATCTAAAGTAAAAAATTACTTCCGCATTCCACATTACTCATTTTCACAAACCAGATATTTTTTACTCAAAAAATTCTAAAAATATACGCTTTTTATAGAACCGGCACGCTTGTTTATTTCGGATGGATTTTTCTTCTTGTATATTTTGAGTTGAGGCCAAGTCGTTGATACCGCTGACTAATTGTTAGCTTCGTAAGTGTGAGAACCACGTGGTTATTTGTGAATGATTGACTTCAATTAAGTTTTCAGGAAACACGGGTTCGAGTCCCGTAACTTTCAATGTTTTATACTTTTTCTGTTATATATTTTTTTACTTAGTGTGGAATAATGGTTAAAAACCGGTCAAGTGCGAGTCCGACTGGACGTGGATGGATCGGTGTGGATTCGGTTACCATGTGCGGGAATAAAATATTTATTATTTCGAGGCAAAACGCGAAATGTTTAATTAATTTATTTTAAGAATGAAAAATATTAAGTTTTTACAAAAAAAAAAGAAACAAGTAGGTAAATTTGAGTTCTACCACTCTAAACGCAATGCTCATAGCCCGTCTAGATATTTTCCTGTGGCGAACCTGGATATTTAGCTTTCAACAGATTTGTTCGTGTAAATGTTGTTTTTTTGTTATTTTTTCCGAGCAAATTCTGTTGTAAGTAAAATTTCTGGAGTGGGCACCAACCATTTAAATATTTTTGCAACGCACGCGCTTAAAGCAATTCGATGGCTTTCCTTATTATTGCTATTTCGTTAATTAAGGGTAACTAAGACTTACACCCTTATATTTTATAGACCAGTAAATCCAGAGATCTTACATTGAAGATAGAAGACCTCAATAGTGAGGTCAGTCGTGGTGTAGAGTCACAAGTGTGTAACTGAACGCGACAGCTTGTGGGTTCGATTCCCAATCGTGGAAATTAAGTATTTAATATTTTAATGTCTTCGTTCTGGCAAAAGCGCGACGTTGATTTCCACCACTCAACACGCAGTGCCACCAAAAATCGGCGGAAAATGTGGAGCAAAGTTCCTTAACACTGCACTCCATCTGCCTCCCCCGCTACACGCGGGATACAGCGCGAAGCTGCTTTTTAATCATTTATTAATGTAACAGAACCCAAAACATCATTTATTTTTTCTTGCCTGAGCGTTTGGTGCAAGCTAATCTCTGAAACGGCTTAATTAATTTAAATATAGTTTTCACTACTATATTTTGGTCAAGATCCCTTTACATTTATTGTGTTTTTGTTTATTTTAAACAGCTTATACATAAAAAAGTTATTTCAATACAAGCAGCAGTATTCGATTCGACAAATTTCTACAAAATAATTGTTTTATTGAATTACCTGACATTTTAGTTTTCTTTTATGTATGGATGATGTCTTTAAAATGACTACGCTATTAGAACGCTAGTAAATAATAAAACAGAAATACGTATTAATATTTTATTTTACATTTAATTAGTTAAAAATGTGAGTTGTCCGCACGATACACAATAATATATACAGGTTCGTATGTCATCTTAATCATATCAGTCTAGAGTAAATTATTAACAATTAACCTAGGCACTTCGAATAGTCTGGCACCGTTATGAAACCTTGATGAAATGAGAAATAATATGATAAATCAATTCCAAATGGGGTATCTCGCACACAGCAGCCATATATATATATATATATATATATATATATATATATATATATATATATATATATATATATATATATATATATATATATATATATATATATATATATATATATATATATATATATATATATATATATATATATATATATATATATATATATATATATATATATATAAATTTATACATAATTATGCAGATTTCATAAAACTTATCCCGCATAAACCAGGGTGAGCGAGAGACCCTAATGTTAAGACACTGATTTCAGTTCGATTACAGCGTGTTGAGTGGCGGAACTCAACGCGGTGAAAAAATGAGAAGAAAGTGTCTTGTCTTAACACCAGGTTCCCTCTTCCTCCAACCTGCTGTGCGGGAAAAATGTTTAACTGTTTAATTAATTTCTGACGTTTATTAGAATAAGTTAAAAGTTTATTAAGTAGACATGGACCTCAATATCGATAAATAAAAATATTTTGTTCTAGGAAGTATTATTTTCAATAAAAATAAAGTTAACTTTTAATTTATTTCACATCTATATATCAACGTTTTCACAGTCATTGTTGAGAATTACCATGCAAAACTGAAAACTAAACAATAAGACATTCATTACACTATCATACATATACATACATATATATTTCAACAAATAAATTGATAATACTCTCTCTATACAAAATATTTTATTAAATTCATAAATATTGTCAAAATCAGTACAATGATTTTCACTATGAAATAAACATTTATTCAGTTCAGTTATCAGGCAGATATATCGCATGCTATCCTTTTCTCATCATAGGAAAGAGAAGGAGATATTACTCAATATATTAAATAATTTAACAGGAACTTATTATTTATTTATTTATTTATTTATTTAAGTCTTTATTACACCAACAAGAACAATTACAAAAGAACAAAAATAATTAAACAGAAAAGCATTGGTGTAAGGGCGGCCTTATCACCGCAGGTGATCTCTTCCAGGCAACCCCTACAGTAAAAAGATCATAGAATTTACACACAGGATTTTAGGTTGGTGTACAAATGAACTAATTATCTATAATAGACTTACTTAAACGTTACATGCTATATGTTACATAATAATTTACTTATATAGGTATATAATAAATACATAAGAAAAAAAAATAATTAAAATATAAACTTACATAAACGATCATTACATACATACAAGTAAATATTATAGAGAAAGGAAATAGTTTTTGACGCGACGCTTAAATATGCTAACAGACTCAGCCGCTCGTATATCACGCGGAAGCGCATTCCAAAGTACAGCAGCTTTAACGGTAAAGGAGTCTCCATATGTTTGAGTGCGGCTAATTTGTAATTTTAATCTATTATCGCTGAGTGATCTGAGATTGAGAGAATGGTTGGAGCCGAGGAAACTGAACCTAGTTTTAAGGTACTCTGGGGTGCAGGGATAGAACAGGATGGTGTAAAGGAGTGAAAGTATGTGGAGATTACGCCGCTGCCTGATAGTGAGCCATTTGAGCTGGATCCTATGCTCTGTAATATGGTAAATTTTTTTAAAGAGAATATAAACCGGATGGCCATATTTTGCAAACGATTTAATTTTTTGAGGAGAATTTGTGGGCGATCACAACAGCAAGCATCGGCGTAATCAAGGAGAGGAAGGAGAAGAGTCTGGGCAAGGGATATTTTGGTTTTAATTAGAAGGACTTTTTTCCATCTTCTCAATCGCCAGATCACAGCAAAAAAATTTCTGCTTACCTCTGATATGTGGGGTGACCAGGAAAATGAATTATCCATTATAATGCCTAAGTTCTTAACTGTATTGCGAAACTCTAAGTTAGCTCCGCCAAACATTACAGGAAATAAGGATGACAAAGGTATCTTAAATAATTGCTGATGACTACCAAAGATAGCAACTTGAGATTTATCTGCATTAATTGACAGCCCAAACGATTTGCTCCATGTGCTTACAGAGTTGAGATTAGAATTAAGTACAGCGATAGCGTTATGCAGATCGTCAATAGGTGCCGTTACATAAATTTGTAGGTCGTCAGCATAAAGATGGAAGGGTAAGGTGAGAGAATTAGAAACGGAGTTTATAAAAATGGAAAAGAGAAGAGGAGACAGAATTCCGCCTTGGGGAACACCAGTCTTAAGATAGGATGGAGATGAATATCTATCATTGACTCTTATGCACTGTTTGCGGTCATACAAGTATGAACGGAACCACTCGAGAGCTTTGTCAGAGATGTTAATAGACTTCAGAACAGCAAGAAGTATATCGAAATCAACAGTATTAAAAGCGTTGCAGAAATCTAATAGGGCGATAATACTAACTTGCTGATTGTCGATTCCGTGCCTGATATCATCACAAATTTTAATGAGTGCTGT